>JARHVA010002603.1:1912500-2005000 GCA_037957365.1 Torreya grandis
GAAAGAAAGAACCAGTAAAGACTTTGTTGAAGAAAAAGATTTTACACTTAGCTTTTCCAAGGTTTGTATGTTCTTCTGATGGAGTCTGTAGCTTTTTTGATGGAGTCTATAGCTTTTATGAAATATTTTGTAGCTTTCCTAAACTCATGCTTGACATGCTTTAATTTCTTGGTTTCACCATGAAAATTGCTCAAGAACCTTTTTATTTACTCTGCAGACCTATCCCTTAGAATTTGACAAAATACGCTTTAAGCAATCTTAAAGTGTTTCAAAAGTTTTGTGAGAACTGTATGATCTCTCTAGTCCACTCATTTCATCTAAAACATCTGTTCATTTGCTCATCCATTAGTAACTTGATCCACCTAGGTGTAGCTTGGTATGCGGGCCAAATTTTTGCCAACAGGCATCACTAAAAATTCAAAGTAACCCTCATTAGACCTGAATGTCATTTTATGAATATCCACATATATGATTTAAATTTGATAATACATTGAATGAATATCTTATTTTGTAAACTAAACAAAAACATGTAACTCATTTAGAAAATAATCAATTATAAAAATATGAAATTTATCTTTGACGGTGTATTTGTTGAGTTCTATATAGTTTGGACACATATGCCAAGTGTAATTCTTATTACACACCATCACCATTAGAGAATAATAAACACTTTGAATTTGAAAAATAATACTTGTTTCCAACTTCTCTTCTAAAATATTTTTGATCTCATTTTTTTTCACATATAAATACCTATAAAGTATGATGTTTAGTGTTTTTCTCCCTAGTACTAGTTAGATGGCATGATCATGATATATTTTGTGAGGGAGTTCTTTTAGTATATCCTTTTCAAAATTGAGTGGCCATCTATAATTTCTTGAAATTATGGTAATGTAGACACCTTTGTCTATTGTGCTTCCAATGAAACTAGTTGTGCCATAAACCCATATTCACCCTTGTTAAGCATATTTTGCATATGATGAAAGCTCACAAACTATGGAGAATTTTTATACAATTCATATAACTTAAAACTATTTCCCTCTAAATAAAATTTCATGACCAATTCTTTGAAGTTCATCTCAATAATTATTAAGGCAGTGAGAAATTTGACTTCCAACATAATGTCTACTCCACCTATGCAAATAGAAAACATATGTCAACTTGGCGGGTAGTCTCCCATGGTGATTTTGATATTATGGTATTCCCCTAAATAGATGACTTTACCCCCATTTTCAATCATGGCCTTAAATTATGGAGCTTGATAAATGAACTAACCCTAATTTGTAATCATGACTTAGTATTATCAATAATAAGTGTACAACCAACTTATTATCGATGAAATTGTTATTACTTAATTAGTCAATCAATACTGTCACCTTCAATTTTTTCAAGAAACCTACTTCCTTGAGGGCTTATGGGGTGTTTATCCCTAAAATTTCATGACAAGATATCATAGGTGGGAAACTCCTAGCTCTTCATCTAGCTCATCAAAAATCTTTAATGTGCCTTCTCCATCCTCCTCTTCTTCATTGGGACCTTCAATGCAGAACAACATATTTTCAACACATTTAAATGTCCTTAGATATATTAAATATCACACTTAAAACATAACCATTTTTCCATTTTTTATTCAATTTGTTAAGGTGTCAACCTAGTAGGCTGAGGGAATAATTGTGTCAGGATGTTATGATCTCTTATGTTAATGATTATATACCAATTGTTGGATAATAATTTTTCCTCTTACCTATGCACCATGATAATATAATTTGAAACATTAAGTACATTAAAAATTCATACCTCATGTTGAATATGGTCATGGAGACCAACAAGAATAGGTCAATTAGATTCTCATTTGTAAGTATATCCATTCTTAAAGATATGTTTTAAAATTGATAAATATAATCCTTAACCAACATTTTTTGTTGTAGCTTTGCCAATTGGCTTAAGTAATTCTCTCTCACACTAATGTTATAGTGTGTTATCAACTCCTCCATAAAAACTGACCATGTGACAATGAGAGCCTTCTTTTTCATTTAAACACATAAACATTGATACCAAAAGAATTGTTTAGGTTCCAAATATAAGGATGCCATGTTAATCTTCTACACACATAGGATCTAGTGTAGATTCAAAAAAATCAATAGACCTAGTTGAACATGTCCACTTTCACATGTACACCTTTGATAATAGGGTTTGAGGCCTAAAATTAGTGTTATCCATGGAATAAGGTTGCATAGTGTTTGGAACAAGACTGAGTTATCCCTTAGATCCACCTTTATTTAGTTATGAGACTAACAACATCTTGGTGGAAGTCGTGAGAGAGGCCAATTATCTTTTCATTTCATTACACATATTCTCCATATTTCCTTTCATTTCATTACAAAATTCTCCATATTTATTTTTATTTCCTTGTGCATATGGTTCCATATCATGCACTTTATAATATGATGAAGAAGTCATATTAGAAGTCCCACTTGATATAAAATTTGACATTGTCTCTTATTTTTTAGTATTTTTCCTTAGTATAAATGAATTCTTTCCCTAACCTTTAGTTTTTAACCCTGCATGCTAAAGCTTGACAATGCAAAATTTCAATTTCTCTTTTGAAAAAACTTTGACCAAACAATTTTGTTCTTGAGTCATTCACAAATCCAATACTTTAAATTAAATATCACCATTATATTTTTGTGAGATTTCTAAAAATGTAAATAAATCATAAAAATTATTAAAACATTGCCCTATGGAGTGGATTTATGAAAATCCTAAAATTTTGATAAATCACTAAAAATTCTATCCAACCTGGCCCCCGCCCTCCACCACACTCACCCCCCACCCCCCCCCCCCCCCGCGCCCCCCCCCCCCCCCCTCCCCCCCAACCCACTTTTAAAAATTATATTCCTTGAATTATTCTCCAAATTTAGTAAACAAGTTGTAGAAAAAATTGCATAAGTTTGTAAGATATAGACTATTATCTAAACTTAGGGTTTCACCCACACTTTTACCTAAATTGAAGCTCTACTACTTGTAAAGAAATTAATTTACCAATAAATTAGAATCACATCAACACATCACAATATGATTGAAATAAGAGTAAAATAATTCAATAAATGATAAGTCACTTGAAGGGTAAACCTCCACAACCTTATGATAAGAAAAAATTACTATATGATAATAAAATACTAACCAATAAGACCCTAATTATGTGATAGATACACCTTAAAGTGATCTTTCTACCAATATGAAGCTATATAAATGATCGTATGACTTAATTAAAGGTTATGTTAGCCACAAGTTGGCCATACATATCTGAATACATGATATAGGTTAAGGGTGTATAAAAATGTATGGATATTTGTTTAGCATAAGTTTAAAAAAATATATACCTTACAACAAATAAGATACCTACCAAATAATATTATTGTAGTACAAAATGTAAACTACCTCTAACTAAGCATCACAAAACATGTATAATATAAGAATAACACTTATTTAATTTTCCCAATTAAACATGGAAGGAAATATTGGAAACAAAATGTTCTTATCTTGTTCATAAACTATTATTGTCATTGTAATTTGAATTTAGAAATAAAAATACCATACAATTATAATAGTCACTTATAAATTTGAGATGAATATGAGAAAGATGCTAGGATCATTTGTACAATGGTGGTCAAGGATGTATGGTCTTGAAAGGTCCTTAGAATGTGACATTAAAAAAAAACATTTCTCACCTTATGATATGTGAATGGAATTTGACACTAATGTCATTTTAATGAGCTAAATCTACTTGACCTACAGTACATTAAAGAAAATAAAATTTGAGGATTTGCAATAGGGTTAGGGTGGCTAGTGTGAAGTATAAAGCTCTATGATAGTTAGACCCCTTAGATTAGAATAAATATGTAGGAAAAAAAATATACAATATAAATAACTTCATTATGTGAGCCAAAATTTATCCATAATATATTGTTCACTCAAAAAATTATAAATTCTCTAACGATTACTTTTTTATCAAATGAGCTAAAAAACTTATATATTTATATGCAAATTTGGATTCAAATTTAATAATATTGGTGCCAATATTAAATTTTAATGGATAGAGTGAAAAATATGAAAGGGTAAAATATGTACACATTGGGTTAAGAGGGACTAAATCTCAAGTGTCAAGATTACGCAACCAACCTCAATATGTGACATGACCATATACATGACCCATACATAGGATTAGAAAGGCTCAAAATAAAAAAAGGGTTCCATGGGGATGGGTATAAGGGGAACACAAACCTATAGATGTTGACATTAGGATCAATATATCATTATTTGGGCCAAACTACCCACACATATAAATACACTAACATTCATAAAATAGGATTATATGAGGGTTACATGTTGTCATGATGAGTCCAACTTATTTTATATTATCAACAAACAATAAATAATATATTAATTAAATTTATAATGAAATACATTTAAATTGATTCAATTGTAACATGTTTCACCGATGATGATGATGATGATGATGATGATATATTTAAATCACGTATAAATATATTTAAAATGATTAATTTAAAATGATGTCATTAATATTTTACATAATGAAAATATTTAACTTCAAAATTCAACAATTAGAAGAGTTTAAGCAGGGAATAGTTTTTATAATTTTAAAGAGTAATTTATTTATGTGATGTGGAAGCTAATATGGTCACACAACATACAAAGGAGAAATAAAAAAAATATTTGACAATAAAATTTGTAAAATATAAGAGAAAATTGTATAGTTTTAAATATAAAGTACACTTGATATGCAATAATAATTCGATGGTTGAATCTAAAATATTTGAGATTTTAATTTAAAAAGCATAATTTTTTTTTTTATTAATCTATAAGTTTTATAAAATAGTATTGATATGCTAAATACATCTATCTAAAATATGTTAAGAGATATCAATATCAAGGTGTTTGTATTAGTTTTTCCACATATGTTATATAGGCAACATACAAGTAATATGTCTTGGCATATTTTATATAGATGTATTTAAGATATCTATACAAGTAAACTATAGGTGTGATGTGTAAAATGTTATTTTTGCATCCAAAAAAATTGTGTATCTATTAAGCAAATATTTTTTTGTGATGATTAATGCATCATTTTATTTTCATCCAAATGCATAATATTCATCACATTAGATGATAATTAATTAAGTATTTCATATTCATCCAAATATGTAATATACATCACATTAAATGAAAATTAATGAAGCATTTAATATTAATCAATATTTGTAATATATATAGCATTAAATGAAAATTAATGAAGTATTTCATATTCATCTTATGCTTAAAGGAGTATGAGGTATTTAAAAGAATAAAATTTTGTTAATAGTCATTAAATACATACCTCTATTTTAGTTGCAAAGAATTGAGTCTATCTTCCTAAACATTTTGTTTGGAAAGTTCTTTTCTTATTGTCATATTTTCATGATAGTTGTAAGAGAATGACAAAAAAAATTGAGTCCTTTCAAGGAAATTATGCAGGAGATAGCCATAAATGTTAGCCTTATTCTTTTTGTTTTTCTTATATTAATTATTTATTTGGAAAAAATTATCCCTTATGATTTTTTTATTGTTAATTCCTAAGCCAATCATAAGGGTAGTTGTTGTGTGTCCCCTTTATATTAGTGTAACTAGAATTGTATGTAGAGATTAATATTTGGATGGAATTATAGAGAAATTATAAATTTACCATAATGCATGTCATTAATTTTGGTGGTGCATCCTCAAGTTTGTATATTATAGTTCAAATACATCCAAAATAGTTATTTACAAGTCATGTTTAACTATCCATATATTTGAGGTTAACACTACCCTTGCATCCTTAGAATTTAATAATTCCACATCAAGTTCATCATTATGACCTTTTGATGGATTGATTTTTCATGTCTTAGTTACAATGCTATGTGTGACCAGTCATATCAATGAATGCAATTTCTTTCTATTATGGTTATGGACATTATCATTTGTTTTGAGTAGTATTTTCAAACTATTTCTTGGTGGTTTGATTGAATATAACATTAGTTATTCTCATAAATAATTTTGAATAATCAATTATTGGATGTGCATCTCTAATATTTGTGAGAGGTTGATGAAATGTTTATTGGTCCTCACCTTATCCTTATTGTATAAATACCTTATCCAAAGTATCAATTTTTTTGAATTATTTGCATAATAGTTTTCCATGTGTATGGTACTATCATATGGTGTTTATCACTAATGATAGGTAGTTCCCCCAAATATCCTGCCAAAATAATTAATCTCCCTCCAAAACTCATGTTTGAATTTTCAACAATATCTGATGAATAAATAAGTCTAATTTTATAGCATTTTTTTTGGAAATAAATCTCATTTAATAAATCAATATGTATTTATATGTTAGATTTATTCTTGGAAACCTGTGAGTCTTGTTCCTTCTAATTCAACAAAATGTGCAACTAGGATTTGAAGTGTTTAACTATAATCCTTTCATATACTAAAATGAACCTTAATTAATTTTGAGACTTAAAACACATTTTGGACTAAAATGTCAACATGATTTTTTAAATTATTTTATATGGCCATATGTCACTCCCATTGATTATAAAAAAATATCATAAATCTAAACTTCGTGTAAAAAAATAATAACTATGTATACACATAATTTAAAAAATATTAATTCCCTATAATCCTCTAATTGGAATGAGTGTATATACAAATTATTTATCTTGATTTTACTATTAAAAAAAATTCACTTGTTGTAAATTGCTCCAGTGAAGAACTAACCTAATATAGTTAAACTAGGAATGCTATAAAATAACCATTCCAGACCCAATTCTTCAATACTAGTATAACACATGAAAATAAAATGTTGTTCTATCCTAGTAGAAACAAAAATATAAGTTATTTCATAAGCTATGACGGGTATTTTTATTCATTTCAAGATAAGTTGAGTAGAAAAAAAATTCTTTATTTGATTAAGCATCATAGAAGTAAATATGTTATAGAGAAGATGTCCAAAATAATGCAATCCAATTATAAAATAACTAGTACCTTTTTGATTAAATTTAAAATTGTGCTTATGAAAAGTCACACCAAATTATTCATAGTGAGCTTCAAAGTATATTTTAAATAGTTCTCTATCTCCACTTAAGGCCAGTCACATTTAATGTGTTTGATTAGTTTGACATGCACTACACACACTGAGATTAAACATATGTATGCCAACATGTTAAAGTATACATATATCACTTATACATCCACATCCCATGATTTATTTATAGCCTCTTATTACAAATCATATCAAAACATATATTTCATCACAACATATTCCTAAGCATCCTTCTATAGAGGTTCGAATAGCTCTTCTAGCTCATTTTTTGCATATTTATCTTTGGGATGATGATTTTACTTGTTACACATCTCATGAATAATTTTATAATACTTCAATTGACACACATGAATTTGATATGAAATATATTATCTCATTAATATTTCAATTGACACCCTTCCATATGTCCTTGAGTTATTTTAATGATACTAATTTTATGCATATGGAGCATTCATGGGGGCATACTATTTATCCTCACAATTTCCTATTTTGAGCATTACATGATATTAGCTATATTAAATGGTTCCATATAGACATGTTACTTCTCCATCTCTCTTACAAAAAGTCACACCATTTACTTCATCACTGTTTCAATCTCTTATGAGGATGTACACCTTTCTAATGAGTTTTATATGCTGATATTTTATGATGATCACATTTTATAGAGAGTTACATAATTATATTATACAATGGTTAATGCAATTTGTACAAAATATCAATGCTTTGGATATATAAATTTCATAACATGAATCATTTATCTCTTTATTTTGAGATGAGTGATTACAATGTAAGTTATAATCCCTAACTTCAAAGAGAGGGAATGTATCTAGACATTGTCTTATAGATTTTCAATATTGAGAAAAGTATGGAGTAAAAGTATTGAAATGGATTGAGATCACTAAAATTAGTCCATATGTATAATTCATTAATTAATAAGTGTATTGGGTTCCACTAAATCAAAGAGAAGTGTTATCTATTCCTAATATTTGTCTAAAAAATTATCATCAGAGTTAACTCTATTTTTATAGCAACTTGGTTCAAATACCACTAGTAGTAATTCCTATCCTTCCTTTTTAATTTACATTTTTCAAACTAATACATTTTAATATTGATATAAAATCAACTACTTGTTATGATTACCTATTATTTTCATGTATGTATGCTTTCTAGATATAGAAAATATGTATACTAAAATTTGGTGCAATTCCCTTTTCCACAGCATATTTTATTCTTTTCTCACACTTAGCCTACTTTTCTATAGTTGACTATTTTTAAGACACTTCCTCCCCCACACTAATCTCTCTCTCTCTCCTACCTTATATGTTTTTAATACTTATCCGTTTCAAGTTTTGAGACTTATTTGTATATCTTTTAAAAGTCCTTCACCTATTTGGGACTGAATCTCTCTTTGGATGGATTTGGTGGTTTTAGGCTTATCATAGAATATATCTTATGCAAATTTGGTGGACCATAAAATTTTTCCATTGTGTCTTTATGGGTCCTTCAAAATTATCTTGATTTTCATTGGATTTGGTTTTACGTCTTACTCTTTTACATGGTCTACCATTATGTGTGTCATGTCCAAGAAATCTTTGTATGCACAAACCATTCTTAGTCATTTTATGAAGTATTAAGTATCAATCACATTTCATATTCTATAATTGAATATATAAAATCAATTTTGAGCCTTATCTTTACATATCTATTTCTAAATTAGTGACAAAGTATTCCACCTTGATACTTCAATCTTCCTAAAGCTATTGGGACATCATATAGTTATACCAATAGAGAGTTTATGTATGTTTATGTAGTTGCATCATCACTTATAAGGAATAAGGGATCCAAACCCTTGCCTAGGATTACATTTACACTAGATAAGAAGTATGTAAGGTCTAATTCTATCATGTTAGATACATAGTTACAATCCCTTGAGGTTTCCCTACCTAACTAATTTTATCTCTTCTATTTTGTATGTGTGTTATGGAGGATCAGGTCAAGAGAGGAAGAAGACATAAATTTATACATTATTCCTACCAATTAAAATAAACACAAATACAATAATGTAAACATAAAATGGTACACTTACACATAAAAATATGAAATCCATAGAGGTGTGTAATATATAATCAAACCTAGTATTGGAATTGATTTGATGACAATTATTTTCTTGAACATATTCTACAATCCCTAAGTTGATGTTGAACCTATATTTGATAGTGTAATAAATATTTTATACACATCTAAATCATTCCTTATAGACCATTGATACTCTTCTAGAATCCAATATTTATATCCAAACATGATTTTTTTAGGACTTCTACTTTTTCCCTTGTCTATTTATTGTCAAACAAATTTCATTTACACTTCTTTACTTTTTTATTTACTAGAGTAGATTTGATTTACTATTTTAGACTATTATATTATAGATCTCTTTTGTTTATTAGTTTTATCTATTTTGTGTTAAAATATTTAATGCTGACCTCCCTCACCTACCTCTAATGGAAAAGGATTCAACAAACAACATTTAATACGTAGTCTTATAATTTTGAATTATTTTTGCAGCCACTTAAATTGAGCAAGAAAATGCAGGTGGAGTATAAATAGTTAGAATATAATAATGTAAGTGAATGCCACAATAGTAATACAGATAGAAGGAGAGAAGATAAAAAGTGTAGTAGTAGAGTAGAACAATAGAGGGTGTGTGTGTGTAACTATATAAAATCAAAACATTGAGAATAGTTACAGGTATAACATAGGAGAAGACATAGATCATATGCAATGACATACAAAATAAAAGACAAAACATAGTCAGTATAGAATTTTTTCGTAAGTTCATTACAATAATTTTATAAGAGTTTAAACAATAGTATTCATAACAAGACAATTGTGTAATTAGATGAATATAATATATTTTTTGAATCAATATTAGCATATTATTTTGTTTGTATTTTAGATCAACTTTGCCTCCCTTTTTTTACTTATAAACCTTGTTGCTTTGTTTAATTTTTGCCTTATTCTTTCTCTTCAAAATTTAGCAATGGCTACACCATTTGGGTTTTATTTCCAATAATCAGTATTAGAGCTAGAGCTCTAAATTTTATTAAGTTTTATTAGTTTATCCAAATCCTAACATGGGTAGATTATAAAGTAACATTGGGAATCACCCATAAACATTATATGGACAAAATTATGATCTTTGGGTTAAGAAGCTAAATACCATAATAATTGTAAATGACTTATGGGAGTTACTAGTCAGTTGATTCACAAATGTGACTAACCAATCTACCTACAATGTATTGACAAATTCCCAAAAAATATAGCTAAAGGAGACTAGGGGGAAGGATACAAAATCCTTGAATTTGATTGAGACAACAATGGTAAAAGCCATATACCACAAAATAACATTATCTGACTATCTAAAGAAGCATGGGGACTTATTAAATACTCTCACCATGGCATTAAAAAGGTGAGGTTAGTCAAATTCCAATTTCTCAAGAGAGAGTTTAAAAACCTTAAAATAAAGGATAGTGAGTCCATTTTAGATTTACATACAAGAATTTATAGCATAAAAAATTATTTAAAGATTAATGGATAAGCTATGAAATATCAAATGATTGTTTATAATATCCTTAGGAGTTTTTTATTAAGATTTTACTTGATTATTATTAAAATTGAAGAGGCTAAATACCATTCAAATATGACAGTGAATGAGTTGATGGGTTCACTACAAACTAATGATAAATGACTGAATAGATCTACTCCTTCTTTAGAGTAAACCTTCAAAACTTATACCAATATGAGAGGTAGAGAGAGAGGAAGAGACATCCAAGGTAGATATTTTAGAGTCATAGGAAGAGGAAGAAACTACTTTGGAAGAGTAATCTCTAATAACCAAGAAGGAACATGTAACTCATATTCAGACTCCCAAGACAAGAAGATGAACAATATCTCAAACCAAATGTATGATAAAATCAATGTTACTACTATCACAAGAATGGTAATTTTTTTAGTGAATGTACAACATGACCAATTAAGGAAAAGTGAAAATGTAGTTACTAAGAAGTTAAGTGAATCTGAACATATGACAAACATATTCATTGTGTCTAACATTGTTGAGCAGAGAAATGTTGAGGTTTGGTATTTAGACAATGCTTATAGTAACCACATGAGTGGTAATGAAAACTTGTTTACCTCCATTGAAAAGAACATTTAGTCTGAGATTAATATGGTTAATAATGAAAATCTTCCTATTGGGGGTAGAAGGATTCACATCATTTTCACCAAGAAAGATGAAATAAGAGTAATCCAAGAAATCTACTATGAACCAAATCTAAAACATAGTATTTTGAAAATTGGATAGTTGGTCAAAAAAGGATATAGAGTATTGATGGAGAATGGAGAGTTCACTATCTTTGACAAATATGTGAGAAAGAACAAGACAACTAAAATTTAAATGACAAAGAACCACATGTTTTACCTTAAGATGAAAACTAATGTTTCTACATAGTTTGCAACTAATCCTAATAAACACATGAAGAGTAAAAAAATAATTTACAAAAGTTAGCCTTCAAGACAATCATAAAAGACTCATCCAAACTTTGATATTTGAGGTATGGGAACTTAAGTTATTATATATTAAATATCTTATCTAAGAAAGATATGGTTAGGGGACTACCAACAATAGTATAACTTAATAGAAAATGTGAGACATGCATCTAAGAAAAACAATAAGACATCCTTTTAAATCATGGATGTCAAGGAGGGAAAAAAGCTATTAAAGTTAGTGTACTCAAATTTATGTGTCTCAATGAAAACTCACACCCATTACAAGAATTAATACTTATTGACCTTCATAAATGATTACAACAAGAAAAATTGGATTTATTTATTAAAACATAAGTCTTAAACATTAAATAAATTCAAGTGGTTTAAGGCATTGGTTAAGAAACAAAGTGGATACTTCATCAATGTCCTAATAATAGATATAAGGAGAGTGTATACCTCTAAATAATTTCTAAATTTTTAAAAGAATGAATGTTTTAAAAAAGTAATTCATTGCCAGGTACACTTCACAACAAAAAAAGTGGTTAAAAGGAATAATAGAACCATCCAAGTGATCACTAAAAGAATGTTAAATATTAAGGGAATTTCAAATGAATTTTGGGGTGAGGATGTAGAAAAAATGAATATACCTGTTAAAAAAATGTCCAAAAAAGGCCATACGAGACAAAACTCCACAAGAAGTGTGGAAAAACATAAAATATAGTGTGAAATACCTAAGAATATTTGGGTGCGTGACATATGAATTTATACCAAAAGAGACTAGGCAA
The DNA here is from genome assembly GCA_037957365.1 of Torreya grandis. Taxonomy (NCBI): domain Eukaryota; kingdom Viridiplantae; phylum Streptophyta; class Pinopsida; order Cupressales; family Taxaceae; genus Torreya; species Torreya grandis. Next base: position 1,924,969 of record JARHVA010002603.1, read on the forward strand.
AATGATATATATATATATATATATATATATATATATATATATATATATATATATGTTGGATCTGGATGTATAAATTATGAAAAATACACAAAGAATTAACATAGTACATAAGTATTTAAATTGGAAAAACCTCTAAGAGATTAAAAAAACCCACGAGTGATATTAAATGATTGAGAAACAATAATAACCCCCAATGTAACTTCTTTTACCTTCTCACTTCTTCATATAATGGCGTTCACAAAAACTTTTATTCACCTCAGATATTGGAAAATCATCAAGATGTTTGAATAATAAAGGTAAACCTTATTTTATGGTAAAAATTGAAGGGAGATGACCATTGTGACCACCGTGTCCAACCATCTCGAGAACATTTAAAACATTGATAATCAAACAAATAATAATATTTTATTTTTACAAATAGTTAATAAATAATTTATGTTTTATTATTTATTTACATGAAGTTGTTAACCCATGTTAATAAATAATAAATCATTATTATTTAATTATTTAAAATGTACTAGGGGTCTTTATAATTACATCATTTAGATATTAAATGTTATAACACTCCCCTTTAATGCTAAGTAGGGATAAATGCCATAGTCACTATAAAGGAATTATACTATGTACAAAATTGAAGGATTAAAATGATTTCATCATGCCAAACATCAATTTTTGAAAAAAAATAATTATAATTCATAAACAACTCAAAAGTAAGTTTAGGTAGCATGATCGTGAAATTACATCTCACAGTTTCTCATGAATAATCACTAAGAATATTTGGAGCTTTTTATAACATAATGACCTCCATTACAAAGTATGATTTTTATGTATTAAGGTACAAAAGTAAAACTTACATACAAAGTTTACAATTATATAAATTTCATATGAAGTTTACAATGCTTTATAATGAGAGTAAATATAGAAAAAAAGAAGAAAGATATGGCTATTAGAAAATGTCATTATCATGCACACTCTCTCTCAATGACAACTCTCAAAGGCTTAGCATTGTACTAAATTGAGAAAAATTGGTATCACCAAGTGGTTTTGTGAATAAATATACCACTTGTTCATCCATAAGACAAAATTATAGATTAATATCACCATTAAAATTTTTTTATCAAATAAAATGCACATAGAATTCAATATATTTTGTTTTTTGGTGTTGCACTAGATTTTTCATCAGGTCTATACAACTTCAGTTATGACAATGAAAGATGGTCCTATGAGAAACATCAAAATGAATTTCTCCCAACAACCTTAATAGCCACATGGATTCTTTGACATCTTCCATAACACTTTTGTACTCTAGTTTAGTAGAAGAAATAAAGACAATAGGTTGCTTCTTACTGCTCCAAGTGATATCACCTGTACCAAACTTAAACACATATCCATGAAAGAATAAAATAAACCAAAATTAATTGTTCCTTTGATATTATGAATAATATATTTAGATAATTTCCAATGATCTAAATATGGATCTTGCATAAATATAGAAGTAACACCAACAACATATGAAATATCTGACCTAGTAATGGTTAGATAAATCAAACTACTAAAAAGTAATCTATAAAAAGTAGGGTTATATTTTTTCACATGAAGGTTTTGAATCAAGTTTAACACCAAATTCAATAGAAATAGAAAAATATTTACAATCAAGCATGTTAAACATAAAAAGAAGGTTATGAGCATACTGAGATTGTGATACAATAATAGAATGTTTATCCTAAAATATAGACATTCCTAAAAAATGATGTAGAATGTCTAAATTAGTCATTTCAAATATTTGACCTTTTTTATCCTTATATTTATGAATTAAACTAGTTAGATCACATGTAATCAATAAATCATCAACATATAATATAATTCAAATTAAATGAATATTTCAAACTTTAACAAAGAGATCATTAAATGAAAAGTAGTTAGAAAAACCTAATTCATTTAAAAAAAAGTAATTTTAAAATACTAAGCTCGAGGAACTTATTTTAAACAATACAAATATTTATTTAACTTGCATACATAATGTTCTCTATTAAGGTCAGTGATACCTTTAGGTTGAGTTATGTAGATTTTATCTTTTAAATCATCATTTAGAAAAGAATTCTTGACATCTATTTGGTGGATAACCCAACCATTTTGGGATGTAAAAGTAATAAATAATCTCAAAGTACTAATTTTTACTAAGGAGCAAAGGTTTCAACATTGTAAATCATGGATTTTTGAATAAACCTAAAAGCAGTTAATATAGATTTAAACTTATCAATTTTACCAGTTGAATTATATTTGATCTTATAAACCCACATACAATTGACAATATGCTTTTTAGGTATAAGATAGACAAGATATCAAGTCTAATTTTTAATTAAGACATTATATTAAGCTAGCATAAAAATATTCCATCTATCATTTTGAGTGTCTTCCTCAAAATATTAAGGTTCACATTCATATATAGTCATTAATGAATGATAAGAATGCTGATTTCTAGTTAATTTATTAAGGTTATCAACATTAGAATATTGGATTAGATATTATACCCATTTAGGTATTTTAGATTGAACATAAAACTTAGGGGGTTCCTCAGACTCTAAATTATCTAAAACTATATTAATTTCTTCAAGGGCATCCATTTCATCATAATGAAAAACATGAGAGTTAGGTTCATCAATAGAAGAATAATGAGAAAATTACATAAAGAGATCAAAAAAGATTTTTTGAGAATAAAAACATTCATATTCTCAATGATTTGATGTTTAAAAGGATCATACACTTTTAAATATTTTGTCTTACATTCATAACCTAAAAAAATGCAAGAATAAGAAGTGGGATCGAGCTTCTTTCTTTTAAATTTAAGAATAAATATAGAAGCAAGACTACTAAAGATCTTGAGATGAGCCACATTAGGTTTCTTTTTAATCCACATTTATAAAAGGGTAAAAAGATGCAAAGCTTTGAAAGGTACTCTATTCAAAATATGCATAGTAGTATTCATGGCTTTGGCCCATAAAAATTTTAGAATATTTATAGATTGCAACATTGTTCTAGCCATTTATATGATGGTGCAGTTTTTAATTTCAATAATACCATTTTGTTGAGGGGAATAGAGAATTTTTAGTTCCATTTGAATACCACAACTAATGGAAAAAGAATCAAGTTATTTATTAACATATTCACCACCATTATCAATTCTTAATCTCTTAATAAAAAATCATATACATTTTTAATACTAGCTTTAAATTATTTGAATTTAGATAACACATCAGATTTATTTTTAATGAAAAATGACTAGATCATTCTAGTGTTATCATAAATAAAATTAATAGTATACAAATAAATATTAAGAGTTACAACTTTAATAAGTAATATAACATCACTATGAACTAATTCTAAAAGATGTGAAAAATTCACATCATGATTTTTGTGAAAAGGGTTAGTATGTTGCTTACCATGTAAGTAACCCTAACAAGTTTTATGATGAAAGGAGATAGAAGAAAGTCTAAAAAAAATATTATTTACAAACATATCATGTAAAATTATAAAATTAACATGTCGTAATCTTTCATTCCATAATTAAGATTGATTCTTACTATGCACTAAAATAAAACATGTAGAAAAAAGAGAGAAGACATATAAACCATTATTTTGAACCCCTTCAACAATCAAGGAACCAGATTGACTTCTAATGGACTAGTTATATTTAAGAAATTTTATAATAAAATTATTATTTGTAAGTTGAAATAAAAATAACAAATTCTTTTTAAGCTTAGGTACTTAAAAAACATCATTAATAACAATAGTTGAAAACTTTATTTTTCCTTGTTAAGTTGCTTCTTAAAATAGATTATCTCCTAAGTAAATTATTTCAGAGAAATATCTATAATCAAAAATAATATTAGATAGACAAATCATATGATGCATGCACCACTATTCTAAAATATTCTCATTTTCATTTGAAGCAAATAAAGTAGTACATAAAGTAATAACATTTTGATCCTAATTGTTATTCTAATTAAGGTTTTGATTATATTTATTCTATTTGTTATTTTTAGAAGATTTATTGTTAACTCTATCTTTATTTTTATAACATGATTTTTTTAATGACCAAATTTACTACACAGATTGCAATTCTCATTAAACTTAGGTTTATGATTCTTATTACCATATTTCTTATTCCTTTTATTACCTTTAGCAAAATTAGGTTTAAATTTTAAATTTTTATTATTATTAAAAATATTATTTAAGGTGAGAAGTGCCCAAGTGAAATTATCTTTAGAATCAAAATTGGTCATAACTTTTTGTTCTTGAATTAAGAGAGCATACAAGATGGTAAGGTCAGGGATATTTTGCTCAGTTTAATATTTAGAGCTCAAAATTAAAACAATTTTTTTAAATTTTCATGAATATTTAACTAAATCATAAAATAAATCAACTTATTTTGAATCAAATTATAATTACATCCATCTAATAGAGCCTTAATATTCTTAATTTAAATAAGAAAATTAACAACCTTTTCATCACCTTTGATAGGTGTGGTCAGGAATTTAAAGTTTAATTTAATGCTTTTTAAAGGATGAGTGCCCTTATGCATGGACTCAAGGAGTTTCTAAGAATTGATAGGAGACTCCTGATTACCAATGTGGACAAGGAATTTATTTTTAACACTTTACAAGATAATGAACATAGCTTCATGCGATTTTTGTTAAAATGCATTGGTAAGCTCAAGAGTCACATGTCATCTAGAAGGACCGTTTTCAATTTCAATTTCAATGATAGTATTCCATAAATTTAAGGCCATAAATTTCGATTTAAAATTAATTTTACATATATCATAGTTAATTTCATTAAGCATTTAAGATTTATATAAATAAAAATGAAGTGAAGCTATAGTTTCTCTTTAAACATGATATTAACCAAATACTTAAAAATAACTCTTTTTAATGTGAATTTAACTTTATTTGATATTAAAAAAAGTTTCAAGTATAAACATACAATAATTATTCAATTTAATTCTATACAAGAAAAAAATTATGAAAGATTACGACAAAATAGGGTGTCACAAGTGTCATAAAAATACATTAATATAAGAATAATTTTAAGATTTTTTTTTAATGAGTTTTTATAATATTTTATAAAATAAAGTAAATTAGAAGTGAAAATTAAATTAAGGATTTAATTAGATGTAAAATAATACCAAAAATATAAACAAAATTACACTAAATTAAATGTCGAAAGAGTCACACTCAAAATGACCACCTAGACACTATTATTAAAAAAGTTATAAAATTAATAATAATAGGTTTAAAAACAAAAAATAGATGACATAGATATGTCTATAAGGTGCCAAAACTTAGGGATCAACTGGTTACATGACTATGTTTGACAAAATGTTCACCACGTCAAAAGTTGAAACAAGTTTGATAGGTAAACTAGGGTTTTAAATGTGTGAAAAGTTGGTACACAAATAAATTGAACAAACTAATTTGAAAAAGTTGAAAAATATTAAATTTAGTGGGTTTTAAACTTAGGACCTCCTTAGTTATAATTTCTAGCAAAAGAAAGCTTACCAATTCATCTAAGAGACTAGTTAACTTTAACATGCACTAATTGATATTTATACATTTTTTATTTGATTTTTAAAAAATAAAATATAACACACACACACACACACACACACATGTATGTATGTATGTATGTATGTATGTATGTATATAATTTTTAACGATTAATTTTTTTTTATAGTTTTTCACTTTTATATTAAAGAAAACTTTAAAGAAAGGTGGGCCCCAAGATTGGTAAAAAGTTTTAATAAATAACTTATTTTTTAAATAGATTTTAAAACTATATAAAATCATAATTACCTGTAACATGCTGATAAAGAATAATGGCACTCATGTGGGGGTTGGGATATGCACAGAACAATGCAGAGTCCATCAAATAACATGAAAAATTTCCAATCACCCAAATTAAGCATACTAAAGCCAATTTTAGTTTCAAAGTTGAATATTTGACATATAATTTAGCCTTTTTTAAATCTCTAGGCTATAATATGACACTTTTGGGAAGCTTGAAAAAAAAATACAAGCTTCAACAAACCTTCTCAGGCTCTACAATTGCTCTTAAGAGACTTAATCATACCAGATCTAACCTTTTAGAGTAAAAATTATCTTAAAAGGATAAAAATTAATTATTTTATGATTTATTAACTTTTTTGGGCCATACATGGGCCATACAATGGTGCCACATGGAAGTGTCAGGCTAAATTCTATGTTTGATCAAACTTCTAGTTGCTTTGGATGCTTGATGGAGGTCGTAGAAGACCTAATGCTACGATACAAGGCTCCAAGAGCAAAGGATGACCCAATTTTTTTTATATCAATGTAATATACCTCCAAAGCCATAAAAGTGATATACCAAGCTAAGATAAAAAAATTATTTGACAAATATTTTCACATGGCTTAAATCTTCCAATAAAAACTCTTACCAATCACCAAATCATATGATGGTTCTGATTCCATGATAAAATCAACAAAATATAAAATATATATGTAGTATAATGTTGGATTTATATGTATAAATTATGGAAAATAACATCAAAATTTGACATTGTACACAATCATTTAAACTAGAAAAACCTTTAGAAGGTAAAAAAAAACATGAGTGATATTCAATGATCAAGAAATAGTAATAACCCCCAATACAAATTCTTCTGTCTTCTCCATTCTTCACATAATGGCCTTCAAAAAAAACTTTGTTCACTTGAGATATTAGTAAATCATCGATATGTTTGAAAATACGGGTAAACTCTATTTTATTTTAAAACTTAAAGGGATGTGACCATTATAACCAATGAGTCCAAACATCCCAAGAAAATTTAAAACATCGATAATAAAATAAATAATAATGTTTTATTTTTATTGATAAGTAATAAAAATTTATGTTTTATTATTTATTTACACAAGGTTGTTACTCTATGTTAATAAATAATAAATCATTATTATTTAATTATCTAAAATGGACTAAGGGTATTTATAGTTACAATACTTAGACATTAAATGTTCTAACACAAAAATTTGATGATAAAATAAAAACATTCATCTTCATTAGTTATAGTGAAGAGTCTAAATCATATAGATTATACAACCCTGTTAGTAAGAAGATTGTGATTTTTAGGGGCATTGAACTTGTTGAGAAAGAATAATGGGATGGCATTGTTGACATTACCTTGGATATCTTGGTAATGGTACCCATGGATGATGTAGAAGATGGAAATGAAGAGAGAACTTCTAGTAGTTAAGTTGATCCAATATTAAATCAACAAGGTGAACCTTTGACAACACTTCCATCTACATAAATATCACAGCATACTCCTCAGTCAAGTAGCTCTAGTAGTAGTTCAAATCCAACACTAACTTATATAATGCCAAGAAACACAAGGAGCTTGAGGGAGATTTATGATAATACAAGGCATGATCTTGATGAAAATTTGAACTTTGATTTATTTTATTAATGTCATCCTACATGTTTTGAAGAATCAATGAAAGAATAGATATGGTGTAAGGCCATGGATGATGAAATATAAACAATAAAAAGAAACAAAACATGGGAGCTATTTGAATTACCAAGGGTATAAAAATGATTTTAGTTAAGTGGGTCTATAAGACTAAGATCACTATAAAAGGGAAATTTGAGAGGCATAAAGTAAGTTTGGTTTTTAATGGATACAAACAATAGCCTAGAAGAGATTATGATGAGAAATATGATCTTATTGTAAGAATAGAAACCATGCAAGATATCTTAACTATATTTTCATAGCATAAGGGGAAGGATATCAAATGTATGTGAAGTATGCCTTCTTGAATAGAGTGTTAAAATAGAGGTATATGTTTATTAGACATCTAGCTATAGAGTCTGAGAAAAATAAGACAAGGTGTATAAGCTGAATAAAGCACTCTATGGGATTAAGCAAGCATCGAGAGCATGATAAATCATAATTGATTCTTATTTTATTAGATATGAGTTTATCAAAATCAATAGTGAGCCCACACTTTATATCAAGTAAAGCCACTGTAAGATTTTGATTTTTGTACTATATGTAGATGATCTGATTTTTATAGATAATAATGATTTATTCATTTTTTAATTCAAAGAAGTGATGAAGAGAGAATTTGAAATGATATACTTATATTTTTTAAAGTATTTCATTGGAATATAATTACAAAAAATGGATCAGGAATATTCATCTCTCAATCCAAATATGCCACACAGATCTTGAAGAGATTCAAAATGTTGAACAACAATTCTACACCAACACCAATGACCACAAATTTGAAATTGAGTGAAGAAGACTATAGAAAGGAATTAAATCCAACCTTATACAAGAGTATGGATAGAAGAATAATGTACTTGATAGCTTTTAGGCCTAATTTAATGTATGTAATAAGTTTGATTTCAAGATGATAAAATTGCCCAATAGTTGATCTCTAGTGGAGCAAACACACAATAATTATATTACAATGATAAACATGTTTGTATTTAGAATTATGCAAGAAGAAATGGAAAAATTTCCTTGATTAGGTTGATTACAATAGCTTTAGGAAAGATATGTATAATATGGGAGTGTTGAGTCACAAAGTTGGGTGTTGAGAATATATAACTAATTTCTATCTTGACATAAGAGAGATATAACTGGGAATACAACTTGGAATATAAGGACTTGAAGATTATTCTTGCATATAGGCTTTAGTTAATATTTTGAGAGTTAAATAAAATAGAGGCTTTATTATCACTATTGAATTCTTCATCTTCTAGATTTTAATAGAAAGGAAGTTCATGTTGAATCATATAAGGTATGTCATAGATTCTTATTTTTTGTTAGAACATTATCTATAATCTTATTTTTAAGTGTGGGACTTAGCTACAAGGTATGATCTACGAATATGGAGAAATGATCCTTCACTACATCATTAGATTCTTGATGTTGGATGATGATTATTCTTGTCCAAGATAAAAGATAAATTGATTTATTTTAGAGTTGGTCCTACATGAACACATTTCTCCTTACATGGGTAATAGTTCCTACCATTCAGGGTTAAGAAGATGCAATATATTTCATGGTCATAGAGAGATTAAAAAAAAGTGTGTGAGGAAATTTGGTCTTCTACTTAAGTGTGGAATCCATTGGCTTGTTTAGAGTTGTCATTATTATTTTCATACATAAAATATGAGGAGGTTATATGATTAGTTTGGCCATGGCATTCTCAAATACTTTTGGTATTGTTAAGGATGTTTTTCTTTTGGGATTTGATTTGATTGAAATTCCTAAGAGCATTTGAAAGAATGCAAGTTAGACCTACTAATAGATTTTTTTGTCTCATCAAGTTGATCAGATAATAGTTAAACTTGATGATGCTCATCAAAAACTCTCAAATGTAATTATAGTTAATTGAGCAGGCTTTAAATAAAATATCAAAGATAATATTAATCATAAAAGAAAGTTCACATATGAAATGGTGTTCAATCAAATCATAAATTGTGATGAATCTAGTAATATATGCACCAGTATAACTTATGCTTTGTCAAGTGGTATTGAGTATGGATGAACCTCCAATAACATTGAGTGGTACTATTATTGATCACATGGTTGTTTTGTAAACAAGTATTACATGGGACAACATAATATTTATCAATAGAACATTAAACCATGCTATAAACCACTCTAGTTTATGAGTCCTACTTAGATGGCTTCACCATTTATTACATCACAAGGGCATAAAATCTTCTCAACACCTTGAGTAAGAAGATTTCAATACCATTTTAAAAGCACAAGGTTTAAATGTATGTGAAAATAACACATTTGTGAATCATATTCAAGAGGGGTTAATATAATAAATCAAGAGTCTTAAAGGAATACACGATAATTTAATTTGTATCTTTTGTAATTGTATAACCATTTGGATTAGGTTTTGAAACATCAAAAGTCATTTTTTTTCCTTTAAAAATTATTGATTGACATTCTAAGATTTATTTGGATGATTTGTCTAGGTTAAAAATTCCTAATGTATATGAAATAATTAAGATGAAAAATTATAATTTACATTATCCAAATCAACCAAAAATGGTGATTTAAAGCATTTTAAATCTCAAAGTGAGTGGTGGTCAAACTATTTCTATAGTGAGAATGTCTAGATAGGGCATTACACTTACATTGGCATCATAGTTTGATTTTGGTTTAAAAAGATATTGGAACCTCATGGGATCACCTCCACACTCTTTATATTTTGTTTCTCTCCTAAAAATCCCCTTAGAACATGACATTTTTATGTGCATCTTTGGACTCTTCCTCCATACTATACAATCTCTAAGATCCTATTTTTACTACTTGCACTCATCATAGATATTAACAACTTTGTAGATGTTCCCCTCATATCTCACTCCTGCTACCCACACCAACTATGGAATTTGATGACCTTGCACACACAATCCTTAGATCCTAATCACCTTGCTTACAATGCTCTCAGATCCCACCATTCTAATAAGCACATCTATGGAACCCAAAATATGTCTAAAACCTTTTTAGACTCTGCCATGTTCTCAAACATCTCTTTAAACCTAACACTGGTCAATTCTATCATGGAAATCTCAAGGAAGATGTTGTAAACTAAGATTATAAATATTTTTAGTTTAAATGCACCAATGGTTTTGAGACTATGGAATTATTCAATCAACTTTGAGATATGATGAACATGACATGATTGGAACTAGTAAATTGGACCTTAGATATAATTTCCAAAGGAATGAAAATTTTAGATAGAGACAGTGGCCATAATTGCATTTTAATAAAAAATTATATAACATAAGATGTGTTTGGAAAGAGGTTATTGCAATGGGTTTAATAATGAAAAAAATTCATAAGTGAAAAATTTAATGACACAAACTTAGATAAATTATATATTAATACACATAAATGAGAGTAAAATGCAAGAATCCAAGGATTCAATGTATATCACAAGAATCTATTAATAAATCCATTTTAGAGGCTTCAAAATCCTATAGGAAGTGATGAATGAGGTGCCATTAGTGTTTTAGATACCAATTCATTGATCTTTCCCATGATAAGTATGGTTTTAAATGCATGAATATCATGGCAAGACTTGATTCTTGTTTGATTGATATATAGAGAGAATATTATTCACATAATTTCCATATGGTTGGATATGCTCTTAGGGGAAAACATAACTGTTAAAAATATCCATTTTATTTCAAAAGAGAGATAAATGGGACTAGTATTACCAAACCCTCTTCTACTAGTGATATAAAACCTATGCCTTTAGTTAAAGATAATGTTCCTATTATAACACAAGTTGAAAGTATGTTTGATGAAAGTGATCAATCCAATAATGATATAATTCAAGTACAAAGACAAATTAATTTTTACTATTTAATTCATAAAGTGGTGAAATTAACCCATGAATAAGTTCAACACCAAAAACACAAAGGATAAGTAAATAATTACAATCCAGGAAGCATACTATTTGATAACTAAAATATCCTCAAAGAAATTTGGATTTTCCTAAACTTCATGGAGGGGAAAATATAAATTTTCACAAGACCCATTCCATTCCATTGGATAATATATAACATAATGCTACATCTTTATTATCCCACTAAAGTAGATTCAGAATCAACTATCATGAAGAATAATAAGGTGCTTCTTGTGAAAATGGATATGTAATCTAAAGTAAATATGATCATGGGAAAGAGGTTGAAAGACCATCCCAAATTGACAACACCAAGTCTTATATTCACAAAGAATAGGCCAAGATAGTTACTAAAATTTCAAGAAAAATACATGCATATTTAAGTCAATTTAAAAATGTTGTTATAACTTTTGTTATAGATCTATGGATGCCATGTCGAGAGAAATTTGTAAAACCTATTCATAGAGATTATCATAATGTTATGATACACTAGCCTAGTTCTACTAGTAAGGAGATGATCAATATATCAACTTGGATATATAATCAAGATTCTACTCAGGAATTGGCTTGTATGCATGAAAATTTCAAATGTTCATTTAGTTCATTGAATTTGGTATAAAGACATAATGACATCTTATTGTTTACAATAGTTATAAATAAGATTGATAGGGCACCTGGAAAATACTCTACATAGGAAAATTGAAGAAGTATTTTATGGAGAAAGAGGAGATCTAGATCATATTCAATAAAAAAGAAGAAGAATAATTATCCATTAGATTCTAGTTATCTGTGCATTAGTATTTTTTATTCATTCTTGAATTCCAAAATTGTGAATGTTTGTAATAGCATATTTGCACATTTTTATGTTGTATAAATTTTCTAAGTCACTTTTACAGGTTTTTAAGTCATAAAAAAACACCAATCTACTTTTGCAAGTCATACAAGTTTGTCATTGCACCTTTTCAAGTTGTGCAAATTGCCTAACATGTTTTTATAAGTTTTAAGTTGTAAAGTTTTTTAACACATTTTTACAAGCCCATAAAAACACCAAAAAGGTCCTTATGTAGTATAACCACCCATTATAACCTATAAATAGATGTTTGGGGCTCATTTGGAAGGGATTATAAAGTTTTAGAGGAGAGAAATCTCTAGATAAAGGTTCTAATTTTGATTATAGAGATGAGCTATGTTGGATTTTTAATAGTAAAAGGAATTTTGGAAAGATGAAAGGAAGGATTCCATATGTATAACCCCATGAAAGATCAATACATGAATAATTTACATGGATTTTTGCCATAAATATTTCTAGTGAATGATGTGCATGAGGATATCAATCCACTTTGATTCTTGTCCTTTTAATTTGATAAAACACTAGTGTTAGACAACTAATGAATGTGGATATTTCATTGTAACAATTTCTATTGAATCTACATAATTCTTGCCATTGTGAAGCCTTGGTGATATTTAGAATATGATTTTATACTTGTTTATATTGGTAAATACAAGGTTGTTAAATATTATTCTTTATAAATTTATCCAATCTCCTTGGTGTATGTATCATTTTCTTACATTTGGAATATGTGTTTCCTGTACCATTTATATGATAAATATTTCCCATGTTAAAATCTTAAATCATGGGCTATTCTAGTGAGTCTTTGTTTTTAACAACCTAGGGTTGTATTTCATGTTTTTTAGGGTTATTATAATAGCTAATGTGTTTAACTAGATATAATAATCCCATTCTTCATTTCTCCTTTTTGTTCTCATTTTCCCCTTCTTCCCATCAATTCTTTCATTTTTTATCTCATTTTTGTACTTTTTGATTAAAAATATAAAACCCCCATAGAAAACATTTTTGTTGTAAATAACTATGAATGGTTATTTCCATGCTTTCCCTTTTTGGTTTTGAATAAAGGTAGCTCTACCTGCTAATAGGAGAGGGACTTTGTTTCCACATTACTGACTGATGTGAGGACCCTATCTCCAAGCTATTGACTAAAATCACATATTTGTCCCCTTGACAAAAAATTTAGCTAGCAAGAGTGAAAACCCCAAAAGGGTTGATATAAACAAGTTTGCATAAAAAATAACTAGCCTATGTATTTTATAAGAACAATTAATAAATACACAACATATTCAAACCATTAAGGAAGCATTAATAGTACAATCATTTTTTATGATGTGATCATTTTTATGTGGATGGATGTTTATTGTAGAGTGAAACACCTAAAAGGGTTGACATAAACATGATCTAGAACAAAAAACAACCAACCTATACATCTACTAGGAATAATCACAAAAATACATATCATAATTAAAAAATAAATGAAGCATTAGTAGCATACAACCCATGCCCATACCTCCATCCATATGTAATTTTGATTAGGAGGTCAATACAAAGCAACTCAATGTTTCTAAACGTGTCAATATAATAGGTGTGCATTAAAAACACTACAAAATACTCAAGTGAGAGTGCCCAATATGCCACATAAAAGTACTCAACAACTAAAATTTAGAAAAATTATTAAACAAGGCACACATGCATGAGGGTAAATATAATAAACCCCTTAACATTTTAAATCAATGTGAGTATAAAATACATCTATGAAACCCACCCAAAAGTTATATAAATAACTAAAGAGTGATTTCCTCTAATAAATGAGGTGGCACCTATACCAATACTAAATAATATGATTCAAAACTCAAAAAATAGTCCATTATGTTGAAAAGAATTTAAATCTTAGTCAACATCAAAATAATTAGATGTTATAGTTACAAAGAGTGCAAAAACATGTAAATTTGAGTTACCAATCAAACATTATGGCCTCCATAACTTTAAAAATAATTGATTTAGTCATCTAATCAAGTGAAAAATTATAAATGATGGAAATATAGGTTATTAAAATACAAAAATAACCCCACCATTATGTAGATCTTAAAAAATATCCAATATAAAAAATAAAATCACCTCTCCAGGGTTTATGGATAAAAAATTATGAGCCACACAATTACATGATGGAAAAAATTAAGCCCAATGGTGTAGTGTTTGTTAGGACTAGGTAATGTGCAAGTAAATTTAAACACTACATTTTAATAATTTGAAAACAAAATTTTATTGATTGTAAAATATCTCCTTTAAAACATTATTTTAAGAATCCCAAACTTTATAAACTTTTATAAAGGTTCTTTTATGGGACTTAACTACCATAGGGGTATAACTTGTTAAAACCAACTACTTAACTTATTTACTAACAAACTTATTATTAACATAAATAATATGAAAGGGGTATGTGCTCCATACTAAAAAACTAAACCTAAAAACTAAATACACATATAAATGAAATACCATATTTTGATCATAGACCCAAAAAACCCCGTTGATCCAAAATGGGGTATAGAAGATGATCCAAAGCTATGACTATGAAGTCATCAAAAATGTCCACCACACCTAGAAATAACACATTATACATCATGGTACTAATCAAATGATCTATTGATTCCAAGAATTTGAATTATGGAATGAATTATGAATATGATCAAGGTCTACTCATCTCTTATGACCATTATGTAACGTATTGCAGTAAAACATGATCAAGGCTTATTCAACCACATTGATCCACATAAAGTTTCACATATAAACCTATCTAAGTGACTATTAATTATTATGTATGGCACATCTCCCTATTACCCAATAAATGTTGACATATCTTTGATCAACACTGGTGCTAGAAAATCTTATGTTAACTCGTACAATCACTTATTACCGATCAAAATCCATGCAATATCTTCCTCCTATTAGGTGAAAGGTGAAAATCCCTTGAAACAAAAAACCAAATCTAAACTACTTTGTCTTATCCTAATTGAGAATATCAATGAAATAAAAAAAACAAAACTGAACTAAAAGTAACAATAAATTTAAATAGGCACATTACTATTAAAAAATGGTCTTTAAGCATTTTACCCAAAATCCGAGCAAATAGTTAACTAGAAAAGGGAAATTGTCCTATAGACTTCAATGAATCCTTCAACCTCCATTTTTATGATTAGAATTTTTTAATTAAAAGTATCTTGATATACCTTAATACATGTCATCCAAAACTCTGGTGATAACTCTGATAACACAAGCATGATATGACATGATCAAGTTTTTCATTGTGAGGTGTTGGTTTCCACTGAAAAGGCACTCTTATACATAATTTTCAATACATTGGATTTACAAATCATACAAAGAATATTAAAATCATAAAATTTACCATTTTAATCTATCTATAATGTCTAAAAACTTAGTGATTGACTGGTCACATGACCACCTTCGTATAAAAGAGTAACTAGATAGTAATTTCACAAAAAGTGTCACAAGTGTCAAAAGTTATGTAAATTACACCTTTTTATCTCCAAAATCACATTTTTTTACTTATTTTATTCTTAAAAATCTATTTAAAATAAAATATTTTGGCCAAGATACTATTTTGAGTCAAAAAATAAAATTTATCGATTTTGACCTTGAGACTTTTACCTTTGCATTTACCTTATAAAAGTTGTCTTTCAACTCCACTACAAAAAATTTTAAGATATATGTCCAAGATAAGCTAATGAAACTATATTTTTTTTAAAATTAAAAATAATATGTGCATGTAAAATCTTTTACCTTATTATTTACTTGTGTGTGAAAACTTCACTTGGCACTTTTTATAGTGGGATCCACATTAAACATAGTAGTTTTTAAAAATATTAAATTAAAATCAATTTATTAAGTTTTTTTCACAAAATTTATTCTAAGCACACCACAACTCATTAGACTACCCCAAACTCTTGCAAAGGTCATACAATTTTGTATAGTGATGCTTGAAAGGATTTTAAGGGTTTGAACACTACACAACAATAAATAAATTATCCAAAGGTAGTATAGGTGTATTTAAAACTAATTTTAATGTTCATAAACTATGTTTAAACTTATTTGGAAGCTCATAATTTCATACTATGCCATACATGTGTGTTTTCAAGGCATAAACAATAAATATTGGGTCTTATAATTAGAATATTGTAAAGCTTAAAACTAATTTTTGAATGATTGGACAATATAATCTAGGTTTCATGCATAAATTAGGCCGTACAATGCATATATCAAGGGTTCAAGGAAGTACAAAAAATGAACAAGGGTGAAAATGAAAATTTTAAGTTGTACAAATAAAAGTTTATACACATCAATATGTCATACAGAGCTATGGGAGGTTGTACACCATAGGTTTTAGTGATTTAAAGTGAAAAAAAAAAAATATTTATAAATGTGAAAGCTTAAAAAATTAATACCATTGTCAAAGAATACTCTAAAATATCTCTTCACATGTCTTCAATCCTCTATTACTTGCATAAACCAAGTTTTGGTATGACTAATACGACCATGTAATGTGCATGTTATTGTAAAATATGAATTTTATCAATTTGATAAAAAAACTTTATTGAGGGTAAAATATTTTCATTAAAACATTATTTTAAAAATCCTAAGCTTTTTACTACCTTTTATAAAGGTAGTTTTATAGGGCTTATCTACCATATGGGTCTAACCCATTGAAACCAACAACTTAACTTATTTAATAACAAAATTATTATTCATATAAATAAAACGAAAGGGGAATGTGCTCCATATTATCAAAATAAACCTAAAAACTAAATACAAAAATAAAAAATGCTATATTTAGATCATACAACCCAACAAGGTTAGTCATTGGGTGCTAAATCTACTCAACAGGTAGTCGCATCGTAGACCTGGGCTATCACTATAGTAAATTACAAGTAATTAATCATATTGATCGCATGTTTTGGTTTACATAGAAATTAACAATCATAGAGTTAGTGTGATCTCTTTAGTACTCCATCGCATAAAACAACTTCAAAAAATGCCAAAGGAACACTATAAGTCCAATTCGTGCAAATGAGAACTTTTCAAAAAAGCTCTTGAAGAGATAAATATGATGGTATGAATCTTAATAAATATTTTTTAAAAACAAGTGCAAAAATCATTGTCATCTCTACTCCTCCTTGTTAATCCTACAAATATGAACTTTTAAAAAATTCACAAAAAATTGAAAAAAACTTATTTTTTTTAATTTATATTTTTACAAGTAGAATTTAGGAAAAATATAGGATAATTTTTTTAAAAAAAAATTATAAAAATGTAAAAAAATCTCCCTAAAATAGTATTATTGACACAAACAAAAAAAAATTAGGTAATTTTGAAATACCATAATATGGATTGACTCAAAAACTGATTAGGGGCTTGGGAATTAGCATGGGAATGTTGGGATTGATGAAAATGCAGAAATACACAACTCAAAATACCTCCAAAGGAAATTTTAGATCCATAAAATACACTAAAAAACTAAAAAGGTATAAATTTCTTCATAAAATCCCTCTTCCATTTAAATTTGTAACCAATGATGAAAATAACTTTAAAGAAAAATCTAGATTTGAGATAATTGTAAGTTGGAGATTGCGGATCTAGGTCTGATACCATATAGGAATTGAGGAGGGCATACAAAAAATACATAATGAATATCCATCCACACAATAGTGTTCAAATCATGGAAAAATATTCACCAATAGTAGACACTTTATATTACACTAATAAAATATATAATGTAAACATGTACAACTAGCAATAATTATACCAAAATAAAAATGACTACATCTCCACCAATGTTGCAGATGACTCTAAAATACATTCATAATGACTTAAAGGGTCATTATATAGGAAACACAAGAGGTGAGTAAGATATTGTTATTGGTTGAGTGAAAGGTGGGATAGGATCATTCTCCAAGTTACAACTCACCCTTCTCACACATATGAGGATAAATACCACTTAAATAATTTTGTGCACATAATAAGTCACCCCTTGGTAACACATTACCTAAGGTGGACTTCACATCAAGTGTGAAAATAACACACACTGACAATACAGTTCAAAATATAAAGACTTTTTAGATGAAATAAGGAAATTATTATAGCACCATTTTGTAAGTGGAAACTATTAAACCCATCTCTCTTGTTTATTCAAAGCAAAACAAAGGAGATAACCCTCCAAAAACTTGTTTACATAATAATTTTACCCATGAAATTGGGGATGATATGATGAGATACAAGTTAGTTGAGTACCTAGCCATAAGAATAAATCAATCCAAAAATTATTGGTAAATATAAGATCATGACCACTTGCTATAATCTTTTGTGTTCCATGTATCTTTTAAACTATAACCATAACAATTTTTACTATTTTACTTAATAAAATTATATTTGA
The DNA here is from genome assembly GCA_037957365.1 of Torreya grandis. Taxonomy (NCBI): domain Eukaryota; kingdom Viridiplantae; phylum Streptophyta; class Pinopsida; order Cupressales; family Taxaceae; genus Torreya; species Torreya grandis. The sequence goes on from JARHVA010002603.1 coordinate 1,943,735, forward strand.
CAAGACATAAAAATGGGACAATTTTGTGAGTCCATCCATAATCATCTTACTTACATTTTCCCTTAAAATTTAGGAAATCCTGTGATGAAATCCATGGAAATCTCTTCTCATCTCTAGGTATGAACATATAGAGGTTAAAGAAGTCCTAGGGTCCTAATTGTCTCATCCTTGTTTTATTAACAAACCATGCATTTTTACACAAATTTATAAACAACCCATTTTATCCCTTCCCAAAAGAAATCCTACTTGATTCTATGATAAGTATTCATGAACCCTAGAATGTCCACTCACTAGAGAAGCATGGAACTCCAAAATAACCTTATTTTAAGGGTTGATTTCTTTCATAGGCACAAACTATCCTTGTAACATAAATTTTTCCCTTTCCAAACAAATTTTTAAAGCATGCTTTGATATTTTTAGACCTTATAAATGAGATTTTTTGTATTAGTGTCATTCTTCCATTTATATTTTCCCTCATATACTTAATCTACATTTGATATGGATATGGCATGCAATAATGCCCCTATGGACTCAACCCTTTGGGATATTACATCATTCACTACATTCTCCTTCCCTTTATAGTAAATAATCTCAAAGTCATAACCTAATATTTTTGTGAACTGATTCTATTGTTTTTTAGATCATAATTGTTACTCCAAGAAGTATTTTAGACTGTCATGATTTATCTTCACCTTGAAGTGTTTTCCTATTAGATATGGTCTCCATTGTTTGACCCCATGAATAATAACCATAATTTCATTCTCATAAATATGATTTAAAAAATTATTACCTTTGATTTGCTGACTCTCAAATGTAATGAGGCATCCCTATTGTGTGAGTTTTACACCCATACCATACCCTAAGGCATCATATTCAATAATGAAAGTTTAAAAAAAGCTAGGGAAACTACAACTAGATAAGTGCACATGGCCTCCTTAAAATTATGAAATTCAATCATGGATAACTCATTCCATTGAAAAGAGTCCTTCAATATATTTGTTAGTGGTGTTACTATGCTACCATATTTTTTTACAAATATATGATGGTAACCCAGAATCCCTAAGAAGTCCTATAGGTTATTGAAGGTTTTGTATACACATAATATTTTTAAAATTTATAAATTACTAATGCTTTGTGTCTTTAAAAAACCCATTAACTCTCAATCTCTCTAAGTACATGCCATAAGGGGTGCATTAGGAAAGGGGTGGGCAGACCATTGGTGCTTAGCAAGATTGTTATCCATTTTTGCCACCTGTTATTTACGCACTTATCTCCTAAAAACCATTCACCTAAGCTTTGCCTCCTATTTTACACCCTCCTCTAGTCTTTTAACACCTTCATTATCCCTTCGCTAACCTAAAACCCTTTATTGAAAGTTTACATGACATAGTAATCCACATCAACCTTATATCCTTATTAAAATAGCTTATTAGGGACTAGGTCAGCCCATGGCTGACCTAGTCCATGACCTAGTTTTTTTTAATCAATTATGATACTAGGTCGACTGGGTCGACCTTATTGGCCTAAAATTTTGAAAGGGTTTAGGGTTAGATAAAACTATACAAACACATCCATTTTTCCATTCTTAGATAAATGGTAAGAGTTAATTATTAATTTATGCTTTTTTACAATCTTTTCTTCCACAATCCTACTTGAGGATTCTTAGTTTATGGTTTCTACTTGGAGAAGAATCTTGTCTCATGAAGAAGTCTTGGATGCTTTGGCATTTCTTAGTGATCCTTACAAACCAAAACAACCTCTTGTGAAGCACCTTTGGCCAAGGGAGAGATTGAATCTCGAAGGGTTCATATTCAAGGTAAGTATCCCTAACTTTGCTCCTCTATTTAGTATATAAAAGTAGTATAAGTAATAGATTTTGAATATACTTCTATTTCCATGCATTAAAGTTTTATCTATACATAACTTAATTAAGGTTATCTTATGCATGTTTACTTTTATGTTTACTAACCCCCACTTTGTGCCACAAGCTTTGGTGAGCACTATATTATATTTTTGATTTAGTTATTATTAGTATAGTGAATATGAAAATATGGGACCTAGTTAGGGTTACTGCATAGTTTTGATTGACTGGAGGCTTTGGAAACATACCTAGTGATATTATTTATGGTAAGAGATCCCTTGGCTAGGTCTAGTAGATCCATCTTAGTCATGACATTGGTTATATAATGTATCCCCAATTAGAAATGTAAGTATGATTTATCTTCTTTGTTCTATGATTGATTTATAGATCTACTACATTTACCATTGCATATATTCTAGTGAACACGACATCAATCTAACCCTTGGAGGTTTTATTTCACATTTTCATTTGTATAATTTCATTATTTTTCCATATTTGTGATAGTGTATCAAACTAGGTGGTATAGTTCTAACTTTTGTGCATATGTTTAACACACAGTCACATCAAAATGACTCTATTATTTCTGCACAAGTCTTCATCAAATATAGGTTACTAGATCAAATAGGTCGACACAATACTCTTCTTCAATCCCAGATAAAAAATTATATTGAACAGGTCAATTTAGTATCTTAGTTAGTGTTAAAATCAACAAACTAGGTTGAATAGGTTGACTTAATATTTCAATAAAAATCTAGATCAACAAACTAGGTTGAACAGGTTGACCTAGTCATCTTATACTTCTTTAGCACATAGAGTTTTGCAAAACTAGGTTGAACAAGTTGACTTAGTTTGTAGAGTTTAAAAGAAGCATTCAAGTGACTCTAGCATAAAATTATCAATCCTAATCATATTCCAACCCACCAAGGTTCCTCTCTTTCTCTCTTAGTCATTTCAATACTTCATTACATTTCTATTTTGTGCAAGTTAACAATATTCAAAACTACAACCTTATAACAAACTAGGTTGACCTAGTCAACTTAGTTCTATAGCCTATGTTATATCTAAAAGATTGAGTCAACTTGGTCAAATCTATTCTTAAAGAATTTTAATTTCATAAATCATTAGCAACCTAGTCAACTCTATTTTGTTCTATTTACATATAGTGTTATCTGAACTAACTTTGTACTATTCTCAACTTGGGAATTAATAACTATTTGCTAGTTATTAATTCACACTTTCATTTTTAATTGTTTGCATTCTTAGATTAGCTCACATAATATAAATTAGGCATTTTTTCAACTTACCATTTAGTTACACTATTTTTATCTTTTTTCACACACTACCAAATCACATAATATTCAAAATGTATTTAACATTTGTCTTTCCAAGGCCTACCTACTTGGATTTCATCACCAAGGGGGAAGCCAACTTGGTTTTCTAGCCAAACATAAATATATGGTTAATGTTATATATTGGAAAATACCTTGACACCCTTATCACTATGATATTATGAAGTGATGGGGTAGGCCCCAATACTAATATAACAACATTATCAACATAGATCCCTTTCAGCCCAAACATCTTGAAACCATCCATAGATTGCTTTCTAGTTCCCTATTTTCAGCCAAATTTCCCATCACATTTAAAAGAATAATTTATTATAATATAATAACACTCATGATGACCACTTATCTATCACTTAATTTTTAGTTGATTACTTGATCTTTGAACATTGTGTGTTGTATTGTAAAAACTTACATTGACTAGCATTGGTGTAAGGTTTTGTGATGTATGCCCCAATTAGATCACTTACATTGATTCAATTATTTGTGTGTTTATTTTTATTTCTTAATTACAAAATTTTACCCTATTTCAAAACACTATAGTTTTAGTTAATACAGTCTCTTATAGAATCTATATTTGTCTTGCCAATAATACAAAGTTGACCAACATGACTATGTCTCTTATCTATCTATTCTACCCTCTGTCCAATAGTACATAGTCAACCTAGTTGACTCTATAATCTTCTAAATTTTGTCCAGTAGTACATAATTAGCCTAGTCAAATATATACTTTTCTCATCCCCTTTTAAGAAATACATAGTGAACCTAGTCGACTCTGTACTCTTCTAACTTTTGTCAAGTAGTACATAGTTGACCTAGTCAACTCTATACTTTTCTCATCCCCTTTTAAGAAATACATAGTTGATCCAGTCGACCTTATATATGATTGCTACCCTTATTTCTATATCTTGATGACTTAGCTCTCTACCCCTAATTTCTCTATCTTCTTGCTTAAGATTCTATTTATTTCCTCAAAGCATCATGAAATCCACTATTAAGATCTTCATGGAAAACTTAAATCCATTTAGACACTATATGGGGTATTATTTTCTCCCTTACTTTACCTCCCAAGAGAACCTTCACTCTTAGAGTACTTCTTACCCTCCTTCACCTATGGATTGTAACATGGTTCAAATCACACCTAAAGATGAAGCAGGTGGATCCAATCCTTTTTGTACCTTTTAAGACAATTATCATCTTCAAGATTTTCAACATAATGTGGGAGTAATTGACACAAGTATATCTAATAATCCCACTGGTAATCCACCTTCCAATCACCCTCTCCCTAGTACCATTTTAGGGAATCCTCCTACAAACACCAACTTGCCAATTGATATGACTCAACTTATTGAACAAGTCAACAAATGAGAAAAATGAAAAATTCTAACACCTTTAAAATGATGAAATTAAAACATATTTGATCAATATGGATAATCGACCTCTAGTTCTAAATCCTCAATCTAATCCAAATTTTATTCCTCCACCTCTTAGAGATGCCTCAAGAAGTGTTATTCCTCAACCTATCATGAACAGCAAAATGCTTCAAAAGATCTAAAATGAGCCTTTATATCCTTTCATAATGCCCATTGATATTGGTAATATATCTCAAACTATCAATTATGATGGGACTAAAGACCCTACATCCTTTCTTAAGTCATTTGGCAATCTTTATAAAAAGTGAATCCAAACCAATACTTTCTCTACAACTAAACTTATAGTTAAAACCTTCACTAGTAATGTATTATAATGGTAAAAAAAACTTCCCAAACATTCCATTTGGCAACTTGAATATTTGGTCAATCCTCTAGTCAAAGCGTTTCAACACAATGACCTTAAAAACTACCTTAGCCATTTCATCAATGCTAAGCAATCTCCCACCAAATCAGCTTATGATTTTATTAAATAATGGAAATATCTAGCCCATAAATCCAACCATAACATGAATAATGATAATTTTTTCAAACTCTTGATAACTTCCTTAAATCCTTCAATTCAATATAAGGTTGAAACATTTTCCCCTCAAATGATTAATGAAGCTCTTGACCAAGCCAAATGTCAAGACTTCCTCATGAAGCAATTTTAACCTAATGCCAAATTCCTTAAGGGATATTTTCAAACATTTACCAATGCCATCAATAACATTACTCCTCAAGCCAAACCAAGATTTTTCAAAGACAATAATTCCCCATCTTATCACATACCACTAAATGTATAAAAAATGAAACAATTCTTAGTGACCTCTAAACCCTTTACTTATCCTAATAATTCTCCTAAATGGTATGACCCTAATAAATTTTATTGGTTCCATGTCAATTTTGGTAATTACCATGAAACTTATAGAGGGATTAATAAATTTTATATCTCCTATATACTTGTTGATTCCTTCAATCATGAATCCATGATCCAACTCTATCACCAAGAGTAAAACACCACTTCTCAAAAATGACAAGCTCCCAAAGCTTCTTCTTATAATAACCAAAAATATTTGCCCACATATACTAATAAAAAAACTACCAAGGATGTTTGTGCTATTGATGTTGACTATGACCAATATTATAACACTTTTTAATATGTTAATGCAACCAAGGTCAACTATCATTGTAAACTAACTCACACACATCTTGTCACTAAACCTAAGAAACATCTTCGAAAGAACAAATTCTCAAATATACTACAGCCACTCATTTAAATTTAGAAGCCCATGAGGAACCACCTCCTTCTTTTGAACCCCCAACCACTTTCATTCCTTCAAAATCTACCTTACATTTTAAACCTCGTATTGGTTCTTCTTCTAAATCTCATTAGAACTTTCTCAAAGAACTTAAATTCATGCCTTGAAATATTCCACTTATGGATTTAATTTGTACCTACCCTTATCATCACAAGTTCTTCATGCAATATTTACAAGAAATTTAAGATCCATCTTCTATAGGTGAATAACCACCCTCTATTGAGATGCAACCTACCAACATGCATACTATTGAATCCATTTATCCTTCTTCAAAACCATCCATTGAATTTATTAAAGAATACATGATTAATGATGAAATCCTTTTTCAAACTGATGATCCACCCCTATTCATTAAAATAGTCATTAATAATTCCCTTATTCATATAATTTTAGTTGATGAAGGGTCTAGTATTAATGTGACATCTTTGTGGCTCATCCAATAACTTGTCTATAATAAGGATCATCTCAAGCAAACCCACCTCACCTATCGTGGATTTGATAAAACTAATAAAAAACCACTTGATTTTATTTGGCTTACCCTAATAATAATAACTAAGACCATTCAAACTAAACTTATGGTCCTTGATTTACCCCTATCTTATAACATACACCTAAGCTGACCTTAGACTCATAGAATGAGGACCATCACCTCTTTCATTAGCCAATAAATCAAGTTCCTACACTGTGGCAAAAATTATGAAAATGAGACTGATCCCAACCCTTAGAGTATTAAAGTTCCCAATCCTAAATCTTAATATCACATTATTACCATTCCTACCATCAATAGTGCTCCCTTACCTAAATTCATCAACATCAATCTAGACTTGTAAGTCACTCTTACTAACTCAGATGATGATGAACCTAATGACTTGCAAAACTACTAATTTACCTCCCTATATCTTAGAGTGGCTTCCTCATTCTCTATTACCTCATGATCATACTATTCCTCACATTAATGAGATCATTGATTTCCCCCTCCATGCAATGCTTAGGATGTTTCTTACCTAGAATATGCTTTCACATGCAATGACTATGGAGTGGACAAATTATTTTAAGATCTTTTAATCATGTCTCCTTGAAAATTTAGTGATATAATAATCTCCCCTTCTAAAAATCCTCTTGAATCTCAAGCATGTACCATCTTTATAACCTATGATGATAAATACATCATGGCCCAAACTCAATCCTAAGACTTCGACATTCAACACTATCAGAAAAATTTAACCCAAATACATGTTTTGAACTATGATGTTCACACCATTTACATAGATTTTGAATTAGCTCCTAAAGGTCATGTACCTCCCATCAATTCTCCACTTCTTGATAATCCTTGGGTGGTCAAACAAATCCTATCTTTTGAACATTCATAAATCCTTGAATCTTCTCTAACACCTAAAGATCCCATCATTGCATATTATTCTTACTCTATCAAAGAAACTATTTATAAACCAATCTCATCAGATCAACCTACTCCTACTCTTGAGATTACATTAGATGCCCAAGCCATAGATGTTTGTTAGATACATTCTGAATATGATCACCATGGTAATCATATTCTTGATCTTTAAGTAGATGTTAAGTATTATGGTCATCTTCACAATTTTCCTCGGGATGAATCCATTCTTGAACTACTTCATGTCTGAGAAACTCAACTTCCTTGGCAACATCATTAACTCAGGAATTTAAAAAACAAAGCCCCCTATTTCAATAATTTCATCACAAGCATTGACACTAAAGAAAATATAATTTCCTCTTTACCTAATGAGACATATCATTTCCAAGATGGAAATTCTATGATTATCAAAGAAACTACTCACATCGAATATGATACTCCATCATACCCTCGACCAATCAAAGTTTATCGTAAACTCGCACCTATTGAACATGATAACTTTAGCTTGTTTTTTGATAAATATCATGATATCTTTTCCTCATCCTATGAATACATGATTGGTATTGAACCTAGCATTATGGTGCACAATATCATCACCTATCTTTATGCCCAACCTATGCACCAAAAGTAATAGAAATTTCCACCTTATGCCATCAAGAAATTAACAAGCTTCTTGATGATAAGTTTATGAAACCAATAGAATATTTGGGTTTCTAACATAGCCCATGTTTGAAATAAGGTCACCATGGTCATTCACATTTAAATTTATTTTCATAATCTTAATCTTGCTTGTCCAAAGGAAAATTTCCCTTTACCTTCAATAGATGCCATTATCAATTCCACAACTGGTTATGAAACATTATCTTTTATGGATGGTTTTTTGGGATATAAATAAATACACATTTCCCTTGAAGACCAACATAAGAAAACTTTCACCATAGAATGATGAACCTATTGCTATGTTAAAATTCCTTTTCAGCCTCAAAAATGTTAGTGCTACCTATCAATGAGAAATGACTCACATATATCTTGATCTTATTTACAAAATTGTAGTAACCTATGTGGATGAACTCATTAATAAATCTAAATTTCACAAGACTCATCTTTTTGATCTTTCCATCATCTTTGAATGCCTTATTAAATGCAAAGTTAGATTAAATCCTTAAAAATTTGTTTTATGTGTCACATCTATAAAATTGTTAAGATTCTTAGTCTCCCTTCACATAATTAATTTCAACCCTACTAAGATTAATTTTATTGTTGACATGACCATCCCTTTCTCTATTCTAGACATTCATACTTACCTTGGTAATCTTTGGGTAATTAGATGATTCATTCCCTAAATGCCTTACCATATCTATTTAATCAATTATCTTCTTAAGAAGGTAATGCCTTAGAATGGATACATCCCTATCAAAAAACATTTGATATAAAAAATATTCATTACTTCACCCACCTACTCTTCATCCCCATTCAAATGACCAAACTTTGATCTTGTCTACCTCTTCCACACCCATATTAGTTGGGGAAATTCATTCCCAACATGATTATATTGAAAGAGAATATGACATCTACTATATTAGTCGAGGCCTCATTGATTATGAAAAACATTACACCAAAGTTGAATGTGATTGCCTTGCCATATATTTTACCATTAAAAAACTTTGACATTATATTATTTATCAAACTACTTGTGTTATCATCCATTCTGATCCCCTTCATCACTTATTGTCCAAATCCTTTATTCCTAGAGATATAATTATCAATTAGATGGTCCTCATGGAATTTGATCTCTAAATTATTACCCAAAAAGCTGTTAAAGGAAAAATCATTACTAATAAACTTACTACTATTATTGTGCTAGCTACCAACCACTTTCAAGATAGACTTCCTACTAATAATATTTTATACATTTAAGGTCTCAAACAAGCCATATCCCTTAAAAATTACTTTCACAATTTCACTACTAACTTGGAAGCAAGTAATCTAGACGAGTCCTCTATCTTCCTCGATACTACTAGACCAAAAGTAGTTATTGAAGAACTTCCTAAAATTTATGTTGATTTACATGAAGATACTTGGAACCTTCATTTTGATGGTGCTAAATGCCTTCATAGATCTGGGCTAGGTTGTATCCTCATGATCATTCTTGGAAAAATCATCCCATTAGCATTTTTACTTACATTCGATGTCACTAACAACATGACAGAGTACAAATCTTTAATCTTAGGCATGAGAGCAACTATTGGTCTAGATATCCAATACTTGCATGCTCTAAGTGATTCCCAACCATTTTCCAACAAGTCAATGGTGATTATCATTACAAAAGAGAGGATCTCATTTATTATCATCAATTTGTAATTAATCTATCTAAATACTTCATTTCTTTCACCATAAAACCTATCCCTTGAGATCAAATTTCCATTGTTGATTCCCTTGCTTATTTAACATCTCTTTTTCATCCACACCAAGTTCTTACCGATACCTCTTTTCCTATCCAAATAAGAAAATACCCATCTTCTATCCAACCAAAATATTCTTTTATCTACCATATTGAGGTTTTCACCATTTGATAAAGCCCATGGTAAAATGATATCATTCAGTTTATAGAGTACAAAACTCATCCTCCAAACCTCAATTCCTAAGAAAAAAATCACTTTCAAAACTAAGATTTTAAGTATGTATTTTAATAAAACATCATATATTATCATAATGCTAAAGGTACCCTAATCCACTATGTTATGCAAGATGAGGCTCATCCTATTATTAAACAAGCACATGGGGGGATTTGTGATGGCTACTATAGCAGACATGCTATAACCTACAAATGCTTACATATGGGATACTTTTGGCTTGATCTATAAAAGGATGCCATTGAATTTGTTAAAAATTATACTCCTTATGAGCTTCATGATGGTTTAATTTATTCACCTCCAATTGAGCTTCAAACTATATAATATTCTTGGTCATTCTCCATGTGGGGATTAGATCTCATAGGAAGATTACCTCAATCTCGATATGGGCATGTATTTATAATCATAACCATAAAATATTTTACCAAATGGGTTGAGGATATGCCCCTAATTACTGTCACCAGTACTACCATCTCCAAATTAGTCCTTAATCAAATCATTTGCTGCTTTGGTGTCCCTCATACTATCATTTCAAACAATGTTGGTAATTTCAAAAATAAAGACATTAAAAAGATCTATGCTAAATTTAAATCAATCAAAAAAATTTCACACCCTATCATCCATAATCTAATGGCCAAGTTGAGGCTACCAATATATTTTTTCATAAAATACTCCAAAAGATAATTCATAAAACCCACACGGATTGGCACCTTCATCTTTATCCTACTCTTTGGGCCTATCACACTAGCATATGTACTACCACTAGGGAAACACCATTCTCTCTAATCTATGGTTATGAATTAGTCATCCCACTAGAATTTGAGCTTCCCTCTATCTTCATCTCTCTTTATGGTATTTTACCTAATGAATATATACGTGAAGCTCTCCTTCATGTTCTTGATCTCTTTGATGAACATCATCTTTCTGCTTTGCAACTTAATCATTAATACAAATCTCGTATTTCCAAAAACATAAAAAATGAGTTAAAAAGCACACATTTAATGTTGGTTATCTTGTCCTTAAATTAGACTACACTCATGATAAATAAGGTAAATATACCCAAAAATGGTGGGGCCCTTATATAGTCAAAGATATTATTGGTCTAAAAACCTATTGCCTTCAAATGAATGAAGGCCATATTTTCAAAGAGTCCACTAATTTACAATTATTTAAGAATTATTTTGCCTAAATCCTTCCCTTTTTTTCATGCCTTATATATTCTATCTATCTAACACTTCTAGTAGGATACTTACATGGGTCTCAGCCTCTACAACAATTCTCTTTTTCACAAACCTTAGTCCTTACGTTTGGTATTTTGGTTTCCCTTTTTAACATGAGTTTCATTATAAAACCATAGATAGGACCCAATCTTCCTCATGATTTATTCCTAATTGTTCTTGATTTCCAATAATTTTTGGCACCCCCTTGGGTTTCTCTTTTCTGAGTTGCAGTGTAAGACCATGAATATGACCTAGCCTTCCTCACAAATACCATATTTTTCTTCTTTGTTATTACCCCATAGGTTTATATTTATGAGTTGGAGTGTAAGACCATGGATATGACATAGAATTCCTCATAAAATAACCATCTTTTCATTCCTTTTATAGAATGTGTTTTGCAATGGTTATAAGTTTTTGATTCTTTTTCTCAAATTTGGCTTTTGATTGTTTGATAGCTAAAATTTTCCTAATTAACTATGTTATCATGTTTTATTACATTTCCCTCATTCTTATGATAAGGAATGACACTTTTTTTGTCATTTTATCCCTTTTTTGCCTTTTGTCACTATTTTTTCAATTTAAAGTAATTCAAATTTTTTCATGTTTCATTCCTCTTGATTTATTTTCCTTTCAATCCACATTAGATAAATCAAGGTCAAAGTTAAGATAACACTTCATTTTACTTGAATTTACAAGACTCTTAGACACCATGCTCTTTGAGTTCTCTGTCTTGGCAACCAAGCCCCAAATATTCAAATAAAAGTCATCTTTAGCACCCATGTTTGGTCTTCTAAATATGTATGGAGGAGGAATATAAAAAACCATCAATAAATTTAAAATCCAAATCATTTTAAACAAAAGTCAATGATATAGAAAAGGCAACATATAAAATTTAAAAGTTAAAATCACACTAAAAGATGTAATTACAAGCACCTCTCCTATTTTTAATCAAATTTCAAACTCCATAGTTGGTCTCATGATAGAGCTAAGGTCCATTGGGGTGTTTTAGTCTAGTAGATTGGAATAGGATAATTCAATAAATTATATGGTGTTACTTACTTTCTCCTATAAGTACCCAATCTTTGCAGTAGATCGATGACTATGTAAGGGGTCCTAAAGAATAAGGAACACATTATGGGAAGGTAGGTCCATTTTATTTTTTATGCATATAACATTCATGGGATGATCTAAATACTTCATTCTTTTACCTAAGACTTGTGTGGTTAAGACAAGTCTTCAGAGTCCTTAAGGTTGAAAGTTCTCTTGTTTTGACAAACCTAATTTGAGTGTCTTAACTTAGATAAAGATTTAATCTACCTTGGTTTTTATTTCATTATCCCCTCCATCATTTCATTTCCCTCCTTGATAGGCATGTGTGATCCTAAATATATTTTCTGTTCTTATATATTACCTCATCTTCACATCTTAATAACATGCTAACACTACATTGTTTCAAATTTCATCTATCTTTAGAACAAAATAACATGTTTGAGTGAATATGGATTATTATCTTAACATAATTTCTCCACATTTATAGATGTGCCTCACTTTATTTTACACTTTTTATTGTTTCACTACCCCTTTTTGTGGGCACCTGAGTCCATTTCTACTTTCATGTACTTTTTCCATTGTTGAGTGAGGTTGGCTTGTTACTTCTCACTCACCAATGTTTTTTTTCACTTTTATGCAACTTTTTACATTTATGATTGAGTAAGGATTATTATTTCTTATTTATTTACATGTATTTGGGAGAATACACATAACATACATCTCAAGCTTTTAGTCTTGTCAAACAAATCATCTACATACCTTGGTTGTTTTAAAAAACCTCTTATTGATGATCTAGTTTCTTCCTTTATTATCACTATGCTAGATGATTTCCTTGGTTTGTCTCTTGATTTTTTATAAATTTATGAAATATTGATATTATTATGTTTTCCATATAACTCACAACTTGATTTCATACCTCATTTCAATCATTCTTTTGACAAACTAGCTCTTAATCCTTCACAAGGTGACTTAATCTTGGTCTCAACTATCCACTTTTGTTATAGTCTTCCAATGGTTAAAATGTTGCCAAAAATTGTCTTGGAAGACCTTGTCATACATATTTCAATCCCATTTAGTCACTCAAATAAGCTTTATCCTTTCATTTATCACCCTTTGTCATAATGTTTCTATTATGCTTGTATAAGCTAGTAGGCATGTTAAGTAATTTAGCTTACTTTGATCAATCCATTATTTGTTTCTAAGGTTAAATAAAATTTTAATTAATTTATGTATTCCACTTGAGGTTTATATATAGTTTCATGACTTTTTTCCTTCTCTAGCTAACACTTTCTTAAGAAAACACCTCTCTTTTAGGCCTTATTAGGCCTATTTCTTGTCTTAGTGGTCAAATGTCATACTATTGAGTCCATATATGACTAAATACATGATATTAACTTGAGTCATGTTAAATATAAAATAATTACCAAGTTTCATCAAAACATGATGGTGGAAACTCATATAAAGCTCAAAACCATAATCCAAAGGTTTATTAGGCCTACATAGGGCTGAGGGTATAAATAATGCAATATCTTGAGTTAAAAGTTGTTTCAAACACTATTCACAACTTTTATAGGCCTGTTTAATCCTCCCTCAACTATGTAAAAAATAAATACACCTCTTTAGCCTTTGTTTACTCTTCTAAGCATTGTGATACATGTTCTTTTGTCCCCTTCAAGACTGTGTTAGCAGGGTTCATGCATAAGTGAGTGTCTTTGGTACTTCTTAAGGAATTTAATACCTATCACCATATTATTTAAACATATCCAAACTCATTAAAACTATTAGAACTGATGAAAACACCTTTATTCAAGAGATATGATTGCTTTCCATATGACTATATAAAGAGTAAGACTTTCTTGACTGACTGTGAGAGAATGCAGGGGTTTACATTAGACAATTCTCCTATATTAATGTCTCAACAATGATTGGAACATTAAAAAATATTAATACACATATTAAACTATAAAATCCACATGAAACCATCTCCATCTACTTTGTAATGATCATTTCTCATGCACTTTGTCTACAAACTATGAAAATAAGGTATAACTATTGAAAGACTGTGTCCAAGTTTTCAAGCACTCAAATGTATTTAATGAGATTATGAACATTGTTATAACTCACTATCTATATGTGTGAATATACTCTATCATATATAAGGTACACACCATGCACTATATTTACTCATTTTGCCTTTGGACTGTCAGCATAATTCTTTTTATTATATGCATAGTGTTTGTTGTCATGAGGATAGGGTATTGAATGTATAACAAAATTTTATCTATTTTGGATAGTTTTATCCCAAATAAATAAGTATCAAACAATTCATATCAAACACACAAAATTATAACATCTCCCAACTCAATATGGTCACATTTGCATCTCAAGAATCCACTAAATACTTACAAACTTCAAGTTGTCAATACTATAACAAAGGAGTGAGAATAGTTTACCTTCACTAAATTTCATTAGTTTAAATGTTACCAAATTACTAAGACATCTATATATACTTTATCATTGTAATAGATCATGTATAACAAGGTTATTTTTTATTCACAAATAATTGGTTCCAATCCTCATTTCTGGACTATGATTAATAGTCTTCCAAAACATGTAGACATATCTAGGTTCTTTACCTATATAGCCTTAAAGGATCACATGAAGCAATATATATCTATGTATTAATATAGAATCAACCCATACAACTACATAGGGCAAACAAAATCAAAAATAACTTACCTTTATTTCTAGAGATAACATTCTTTAAAACTTAGTCCATACATGGACTGAAACATCCTTCTTGAGGATTCTTGAATATTTCATTCTCATACCTTCCTATCTATTCTTGGGGAGTTATTACTCTCTATTCCAACCTATTATATGCCATCTCTCTCTCAAATGGCCCTTGTTTCCTATTTTCAATGTAGGTTTTATCAAAATAGTTACAAACCACTTCTTGTTCTTGAGCCCAACATATGGGTGAAGGTTGTCATTTTAAAAACATAAATTTTCTCTCATGACCACAACATATTTGACTTGAAACACTTATTACAAGGTTTTTGTGACCCTAAACACTACTATTTACTCTTGACCACCCTTTAACCTTTGCTTGGGTCATTCTTGGCTTATGACAACATTTTAAAATTCAAATTATAATTTTGGAGGGAAAACCTCCAATTAAAACTATAAGATACCTCAGGGATTCCTAAGACCTTCAGGACCTTCATTATACCTATTACCATGTACTATAACCTTGAACACTATCATTTTGACTAGACTGACCCCTTATAGACTAAAACACACAAATGATGTTTTTTTTCCTTGATGCTCTTGCATCATACTCCCCAGGAGGGAGAAAAATTGATCCTCCAAATTTATTTATCATCTTATAATTTATATTTTGAGGGTTATTAATTGTTTCTTGATGGATATTCATCCTTGCTTGCTCCCTTGTCTTTGCTAAATGCTTGCATTTTTTCCTTATGGCTTTGTCTAGCCTTCTTGTCCATGCATTCTCTATCTCCATGTAGTGATCTAGATGTTGTATCTCCTTATGTTCTAAATTTTCCATCCTTTCCAATTAAATTTTTTCCCCATCATACTCATATACAACTATATAAACCTTATTCTCTTTCCTCATGCTTATTTCATAGTTTATTTCCTCTGTATTTTCACTTGATCTTTGCTTGTCTAGTAGTGCTTATTCCTTGTTCATGATATCTTATTATTTATGAGGATATTTTGGAATCTCATGCCTATCAAAATTTATAATTTCTTCACCGAAACTTTCTTTTGCTTACTCTTTCTTAAAATTCTTCACTTTTGGATGCTCTTTCCTCTCATATTGCTTACTATGCAAGAGCAACTTCTTATTCCTTTCACTCTCATCATAGTACATCATGAATTGACTAATACTTGGCCTAACATATTAATTTTTACTAAATTTAAAATTAGAATTATATTTTCAAAATGAATATCTTACCTTGTTTTCTTATTCATGCTTTATTTGCTTGCTTACTAGTTTATCTATTTGCCTCGTCATTTGCACAACTCTTTATGATTCTTCTTGTTGCTCCTTATATATAATTTCCTTGAAATTTAATACTATAAATAATATATTTTAATCCTATTCAATGGAATTAACATGTTCTCTATCATCCTCAATTCTTCTTGCAGATTTTGTGCATCCACTTCTTTCAAATCTTCATCAAACTTTGGATCACATTCTTCTTCACTAGTTTGGGCAGCTTGTTCTTTATCTTCTCCTTGGAATATCTCATTGGTGAGTCATATGAAATTATTCATAATGTATATCATTTTTATCAATAACTCTTTGAGGTGCTTCTTTCTCATTTTCCATGCTACACTCTTATCCATCATTGCAATGGTTTCTAGGTACAAGAAATATTCATCATTGGAATCAAATTCATATGCACTCATCATATATAAATTTTGAAAAAAAAAATTATGAACACTCATATTTTATGCACTCATATGGATTTACGTTTTCATGCATAATCTTTCTTAGTTTTCATGCATCATCTTTCTTATTTTCTTTGTGGGCTTGTTATCTTCCTCTATCTTCATGCTTGCTTATAATATACTTGCACTATGATCTTCTTGTGTTCTTTCCATGTTATTTATCATGTATTTTATAACCTATAACTTCTTGGGATACCAATTTTTTCTATTTGAATCACTCTCATGCCTCATGCCTTGGTCATCTATGATGACAACTTCATGTTCCTTGTTATTTGCCTTTTGTTTCAACATTTTTGCTTGTTTTCCACTCATGTATTTGCCTAGTTTGACCTTTTATTTGAGGTTCTTCTCTTCCTTCTCTATACCTATTTATTTCAGCCATATATGCCACACATATCCATAACCTTGTTATCCTTTTGAGGTCTATATTTTTTCAATATTTCTCCCAATATGAACATTAGATTTGCTTTCTTCTTATATGAAATCAAATTCAACATTAAAACACTCATTTACCTCCATAGGAAATTACTGTAAGTTTATCTATTCATCTATCTCTTCATGAATGAACTTCATGTATTATTAGGTGACATTATTGTCTTCTTGGCATGATTCTTATTCTTTTGTTTCAGATTATATGCATGGTAATGCATCATAAAACTCCTCTTTCTCTTCATTTTCATCTTGTGTAATGATTTAAATCTTCAACACTTTATCTTATCCATGAATTTATTTTTATTTATCATCTTCTTGCCATTTTATGGGTACTATTCTTGGCCCATTATTCATCCACTTTGAGGCCTCATGCTTGGCCTTCACCAGTTTCTACTTCTTACCTATAAACACAAATTTGAAATAAATGTTAGCAAATAAAATGAGAGACCACATAGTCTCTTTGAATGTCCTTGGCATGGACATTATCCACCTTCTCTTCTTATCTTCATTATTTTGTGATCTCCTTGGAATTTATTTATTCTTATTTTTCTCTTCAATGATAACTCTCTTCTTAAATTATCTTTATTTTTGCTCACTTGGAAACATTTCTCTTCTCTTGCCTCTTTGGTCTACCTTCTCTCTCTTTTTTTCATCTTTCAAGACAACTTTATTGTGCCTTCTTCTTCTCATAAGTGACTCTATTTGACACTTTACCTTTATTATCATATGCCAACCTATCTATTGGATTTATTGACTCTTCATGAGATTTAAAATGATATCAATCCTCTCAAATATTTTCCCCAATTCTCTTCTTATATCTATCACTTCTCTTTCTATGTCCATCTCCTCTATTCTTCTTTTCTTTCTTGGCCTATTTAGACCTTCTTCTTAGTAAATATATCAAACAAGAATCTTAGACATCTTGTGGGAATTTTATTGTATTGATTCATCTCTCTAGGATCTCTTCTTAACTCTCTTGAATCTCTTTTGGAGCCTTCCTTCTTCCTCTTCTCTCTTGGATATTTAATGCTCTGTTTTCCTCTCTTCTAGTCTTTCATTGACTAGTTTCTTATCTTTCTCAAAGGACTTTGAGGATGTATATTTTATATATCATATTTATATATCTTATCCTCATCTATTATAAATTTATCAAATCACACCTAAAACTTTATCTTCTCCCTCAACACCCTACAAGGTTACTTCTCATGCATATCTCACACCTCATGGCATTATGCATTCTTCTCAAATCAACAAAAAGTAAAGAATTCAAAACATAATTCTACCCAATAAAAACTTGCCTCAATATAATACTAAATGATATAGATATATTTTGGAGAAGACATATAATATACATTTCAAGGTTCTGGTCATGTCAAATAACTCATTTACATGCCCTATTTGTTTTGAAAAACCTCTTATTGATGATCTAGTTTCTTCCTTTGTTATCAATATGATAGATGATATCCTTGGATTGTATCTTGAGTTTATATAAATTGAGGAAATATTTATATTATTATTTCTTCCATATAACTCACAACTTTATTCCATACCTCATTTCAATCATTCTTTTGACAAACTAGCTCTTACTCCTTCACTAGGTGACTTAGTCTTGGTCTCAACTGTCCACTTTTATTATAAGATTAAAGTGGTAAATATATTTAAAATAATGATATTATAAAAAAATTACATAAATATTTAAATCCCCTTTAGTCACTCAAATAAGCTCATCCTTTCATTCATCACCCTTTGGAATAATGCTTATATCAAGCTTGTATAGGCTAGTAGGCTTATTAAGTAATTTTTCTTACTGTGATCAATCCAAGATCTATTTATAAGGTGAAATAAAAGTTTAATGACTTTATGTATTCCACTTGAGTTTTATATAAATTTTCATGACTTTTTTCCTTCTTTATCTAACACTTTCTTAAGAAAACACCTCTCTTTTAGGTCTTATTAGGCCTATTTCTTATCTCAGTGGTTAAATGCCCTACTATTGAGTCCGTAAAAGAATAAATAAATGATATTCACTTGATTCATGTTAAATAAAACCTAATTACCAATTTTAATAAAAAACTAATAGTGTAAACTCATTTAAAGCTCAAAACCCTAATCCTAGGGTTTACTAGGCTTGCACAGGGCCGAGGGTACAAATAATGTAATATCTTGAGTTAAAAGTTATTTCAAACACAAATAAAAAATTTAATAGGTATATTTTGTCCTCATTTAACTATTAAAAAAATATACCTCTTTATCCTTTGTTTACTCTTCTAAGCATTGTGATATAGGTTCTTTTTTCCCCTTCAAGACTATGTTATCAAGGTTCATGCATAAGTGAGTGTCTTTGGTACTTATTAAGGAATTTAATACCTATAAAAATATTATTTACACATTTAAAAAATAAAATAAAAAAATTATAACTAACTACAACACCTTTATTCAAGAGATATGATTAATTTCCATATGACTGTATACAGAGTAAGACTTTCTTGACTGACTATGACAGAATGCTAGGGTTTCCATTAGATAATTACCCTATATTAATTTCTCAATAATGCCTGGAACATTAAAAAATATTAATACACCTATTAAAATATATAACCCATATTAAACCATATCCATCCACTTTTAAATGATTATTTCTCATTCCCTTTGTCTACATACTACGAAAATAAGGTATGAGTGTTGAAAGACTGTGCCCAAATTTTAAAGCACTCAAATGCATTTAATGTGGTTATGAACACTATTATAATTCACTCTCTCTATGTGTGAATATACTATAGCATATATAAGGTAAACATGATGAAATATCTTTAACCTTTCTTACATTTTACCAACTCACTTTGCCTTTGGACTGTCAACAGAGTTCTTTCTATTATAACATAGGGTTTATTGTCACAAGGACATGGTATTGATTAAATACCATGTTTGATCTATTTTGGATAGTTTTATCCCACACAATTGAGTAACTAGTAATTCATATCAACCACACAAAACACCAACATATCCGAACTCAATATGGTCAATTTGCATCTCAAGAATCCACTAAATACTTGTAAACTTCAAATTGTCAATATTGTAGTAGAGGAGTGAGAATAGTTTACCTTCATTCAATTTACTTAGTTGAAATCTTACCCAATTACTTAGATATCTATATATATTTTATCATTTTTAATCATAATGTATAACAAGGTTCTTCTTTATTCACAAACAATTGGTTTCAATCCTCATTTTTGGACTCTGATCAATAGTCTTCCAAAACCTGCAGACATATCAAGGTTATTTTCCTATATAGCCTTGAAGGCTCACATGAAGCAATATATATATATATATATATATATATATATATATATGTATATATATGTATGTATATATATCTATATATATATATGTATGTATATATATGTATATATATATGTATACATATATATATATATATATGTATACATATATATATATATATATACATATATATACATACATATATATATATATACACACACACACACACATATATATACATATATACATATATATATATATATACATATATACATATATATATATATATATATGTATGTATGTATGTATATATACATATATATATATATGTATGTATGTGTATATATATATATATATATATATATATACACACACACACACACACATACACACACACACACACACACACACACACACACACACACACACACACACACACACACACACACACACACACACACACACACACACACACACACACACACACACACACACACACACACACACACACACACACACACACACACACACACACACACACACACACACACACACACACACACACACACACATCAAAACACACACACACACACACATGTATCTCTGTCTGTGTGTGTGTGTGTGTGTGTGTGTGTGTGTGTGTGTGTGTGTGTGTGTGTGTGTGTGTGTGTGTGTGTGTGTGTGTGTGTGTGTGTGTGTGTGTGTGTGTGTGTGTGTGTGTGTGTGTGTGTGTGTGTGTGTGTGTGTGTGTGTGTGTGTGTGTGTGTGTGTGTGTGTGTGTGTGTGTGTGTGAACTTATCTTTATTCCTTGAGATAACATTCCTTATAACTTAGTCTATACATGGACTAGAACATCCTTCTTCAAGATTATTGAATATTACATTTTCATACCTTCCTATATATTCTTGGGGAGTTATTCATCTCTATTCAAACCTATTTTATGCCTTATCTCTCTCAAATTAATCTTGTTTCCTATTTTCAACGTAGGTTTTCACAAAACAATCACAAACCACTTCTTGTTCTTGATCCCAACATATGGGTGAAGGTTTCCATTCTAAAAACATGAATTTTCTCTCATGAAAAAAACATATTTTACTTGAAACACTTATTAAAAGATTTTTGTGACCCTAAACACTACTATTTACTCTTGGACACCCTTTAACATTTGCTTGGGTCATTCTTGGCTTATGATAACATTTGAAAATTCAAATTACAATTTTGGAGGGAAAACTTTTGATTCAAATTATAAGCCACCTCATGGATTCTTAAGACATTTAGGACCTTAATTATACATATTATCATGTACTATAACCTTTAACACTATCATTTTGACTAGATTGACCCCTTATAGTCTAAAACACACAAATGATGTTTTTTTGCCTTGATGCTCCTACATCATACTCCCCAGGAGGGAGAAAACTTGATCCCCCAGGTTTCTTTCTCATATTAAAATTTATATTTTGAGGGTCTTTCATTATTTCTTGATGGTTTTTCATCCTTGCTTTCTCTCGTGTCTTTTCTAGATGCTTGCATTTCTTCTTTGTGGCTTTGTCTAGCCTTCTTGTCCATACATCCTCTATCTCCATGAAACACTTCAGATGTTTTAGCTATTTATTTTCTATATGTTTCATCTTTTCCAAGTCAATTTTCTCTCAATCATACTCATCTACAAATATATAGATCTTATTCTCTTTCCTCATTCTTATTTCATAGTTTGTTTCCTCTTTGTTTTCACTTGATCTTTGTTTATCCAGTAGTGATTTCTCCTTGTTCATGCTATCTTCTTATTTATGAGGATATTTTGGAATATAATTCCTATAAACCTTTATCATTTTTTCACCTACAATTTCTTTTGATACCTCTTTCTCAAACTTCTTCAATTTTTGATGCTCTTTCCTCTCATATTGCTCATTATGCAAGAGCAAATTCTTATTCCTTTCACTCTCATCATAGTACATCATGAATTTACCAATAATTTGCCTATAATATCCATTTTAAATAATTTTAAACTCATAATTATCTTTCCCAAATGAATATGTTACCTTGTTTGCTTCTTCATGCTTCATTTTTTTGCTTACTAGCTTGCTTATTTGCCCCTTTGTTTGCACAACTCTTTGTGCTTCTTCTTGTTGATCCTTATTTATCATTTAAGTGACCTTTTAATCTTTTAAATCATATATTTTTATCCTATTTAATGGAATGAACATGTCCTCTATCATCCTCAATTCCTCTTGCAACTTTTGTGCATCCACTTCTTCTAAATCTTCATCAAACTTTAGCTCACATTGTTCTTCACTTGTTTGGACAAATTGTTCTTTATATTCTCCTTGGACTCCCTCATTGGTGAGATTAATATGAAATTAATAATACTATACATCATTATTCTCAAGCACTCTTTGAGGTTCTTATTTTTCATGTTGCCATGCTACACTCTCATCCATCAATGTAATGGTTTCTAGGTACAAAAAATCTTCATCACTGAAATCAAATTCATATACATCATCATATACAAATTTTGAAAACAAAATTTTTGAACACTCATTTTGTATTCACTCACATGTATGTAAATTTTATTTACTTTCTTCGTTTTCATGCATCATGTCTCTCATTTGCTTTGTGGGCTTGCCATCTTCCTCTATCTTCATGTTTGCTTGGAATATACTTGCACTATGATCTTCTTATTCTCTTTCCATGTTATTTAACACCCATCTTCTACCCTGTACCTTCTTGGGCTACCAATTATTTTTATTTTCATCACTCTCATGCCTCATGCATTGGTCATCTATCATTCCAAATTTATGTTCCTTGTCATTTGCCTTTTGTTTCCATATTTGTGCTTATTTTCCATTCATGTTTTTGCCTTGTTTGACCTCTTGTTTGAGGTTATTCTCTTCCTTATCTATACCTATTTATTTCAGCCATTTAAGCCACACATATCCACACCCTTTTTCTATTTCTTAGGGTTATATTTTATCATTGTTTCTCCCAATATACATATTAGCTTTTCCTTCTTCATATATTCAATCAAATTCAACATTCAAAAACTCATTTACCTCCATAGGAAACTATTGAAATCTTATCTCTTCATCTGTGTATTCATGAAAGACCTTAATGTCTTCTTGGGTGATATTATTGTCTTCTTATCATGCTTCTTCTTATTTTTTTTTCAGTTTCTATGCATGGTAATGCATCACATAAATCCTTTTTCTCTTCATTTTCATCTTGTGGAATGCTTTCAATATTTAACACTTTGTATTCTTCATGAATTTATTTTTCTTTATCATCTTATTTCCATTTGATGGGTACTATTCTTGGCCAATTATTCATCTAATTTGAGGCCTCATGCATGGCCTTCACTAATTTCTTCTTTATACCTGCAAACACAAATTTTAAATCAACATTAGCATATAAAATGAGATACCACATAGTCTCCTTGAATGTCCTTGGCACGGAAATTATCCATCTTCTCTTCTTATCTTCATTATTTTGTGATTTCCTTGACACTTCTTTCTTTTTCTTGTTATTTCAATGAGAAATATCTTCTCAACTTATCTTTCTTGTTTCTCACTTGCAACATTTCTCTTCTCTTACCTCTTTGAGATGCCTTCTCTCTCTTTTTCTCATATTTCAAGACACCTTTCTTGTGCCTTCTTCTTCTCACAAGTGACTCTATTGGCCACTTAACCTTTCTTCTCATATTACAACCTATCCATTATATTTATTGACTCTTCATGAGATTTACCATGATCTCAATCCTATAAAATATTTGATTCAATTATCTTTTTATATTTGCCAATTCTCTTTCTATGTTCATCTCCTCCATTCTTCTTTACTTTATTGGCCTATTTAGACCTTCCTCTTAGCAAGTCTATCAAGCTTGCCTCTTATACCTATTATGGGAATTTACTCTTCTTGATTCATCTCTCTAGGATCTCTTTTTAACTCTCTTGACTCTCTTTTGGAGTCTTCCTTCTTCCTCTTCTCTCTTGGAGCTTTAATGCTCTCTTTTCCTCTCTCTTTTCTAGTCTTTCCCTGAATAGTTTCTTGTCCTTCTCAAAGGACTTTTGGGTTTTATCCTTTCTCTTTTTTATTTATATCCCTTATCCTCCTCTATGTTGACATTATCAAATCAGACCTACAACTTTATCTTCTCCCTCAATACCTTCAAAGTTACTTCTCATGCATATCTCATACCTCATGGCATTATGCAATCTTCTCAAATCAACAAAAAGTAAATAATTCAAAACCAAATTTTACCCAAGCATACCTTTCCTGAGTCTAATTCCAAATTATGTAGATATATTTTAAAAAATACACATAATATACATCTCAAGCTTCTATTCTTGTTAAAGAACTCATCTGCATGCCCTGGTTATTTTGAAAAACCTCTTATTAATTATCTAATTTATTCCTTTGTTATAAATATGATATATTATATCCTTATTTTTTATAAATTTAGGAAATGTTTATATTATTATGTCTTCCATACAACTCATAACTTTATTCCATACCTCAATTCAATCATTCTTTTGACAAACTAGCTCTTACTCATTCAGTAGGTGACTTAGTCTTGGTCTCAACTATCCACTTTTGTTATAGGCTTATAGTGGTCAATATACTAAAAATAATGGTCTTTTAAAACATTTTAATACTTATTTAAATCCAATTAAAACACTTAAATAAGCTAAGCCTTTCATTCATCACCCTTTGGCACAATGCTTTTATCATGCTTATATAGGCTAGTAGGTCTATTAAGCAATTTATCTTACTTTGATCAATATAGGATATATTTATAAGGTAAAATAACATTTTTTTGACTTTATTTATTCCCATTGAGGTGTATATAAAGTTTCTTGACTTGTTTCCTTCTCTATTTAACACTTTATTAAGAAAACCTCTCTCTTTTAGGCATATTTATTGTCTCAATGGTCAAAAGCCATACTATTGAGTATGTATAGGAATAAATACATGATATTCACATGATTAATGTTAAATAAAACATAATTACGAGGTTTCATCAAAAAATTATGGTGTAAACTCATTTAAATCTCAAAACCCTAATCCTAGGGTTTACTAGGCCTACATAGGGCCAAAGTTACAAATAATGCAATATCTTGATTTAAAATTTGTTTTAAACACTCATTCCAAATTTAATAATTATATTTTTTCCTCCATAATATATTTAAAAAATAAATATACCTCTTTATCCTTTTTTTACTCTTCTAAGCATTGTGATACATGTTCTTTTATCCCCTTCAAGAATGTGTTAGTAGGGTTCATGAATAAGTGAGTGTCTTTGGTACTTTTAAGGACTTTACTACCTATCACCATCTTATTTAAACCTATAAAAATTCATAAAAACTATTATAACTGATGAAAACACCTTTATTCAAGAGATATGATTACTTTCCATATGACTATATATAGAGTAAGACTTTCTTGACTGACTATGACATAATGCTAGGGTTTCCATTAGACAATTATCCTATATTAATTTCTAAATAATGACTAGAACATTAAAAAAGATTAATACAACTAATATAATATATAAACCATGTGAAACCATCTACATCCACTTGTAAATGCTCATTTCTCACTCCCTTTGTCTGTAGACTATGAAAATAAGGTATGACTGTTGAAAGACTGTGTCCAAGTTTTCAAGCACTCAAATGTCTTTAATGAGGTTATGAACACTATTATAACTAAATTTATCTGTGTGAATATACCATAGCATAAATAAGGTACACACCATGCACTATCTTTAATCTTTCTTACTTTTTACCAACTCAATCTCTCTAGCTAACACTTTCTTAAAAAAACACCTCTCTTTTAGGCCTTATTAGGCCTATTTCTTGTCTTAGTGGTAAAATGCCAAACTATTGAGTCCATATATGAATAAATACATGATATTAACTTTAGCCATGTTAAATATAAACTAATTACCAAGTTTCATCAAAACATGATGGTGGAAACTCATATAAAGCTCAAAACCATTATCCTAAGGTTTATTAGGCCTACCTAGGGCTGAGGGTAAAAATAATGCAATATCTTGAGTTAAAAGTTGTTTCAAACACTATTTACAAATTTTATAGGTCTATTTAATCCTCCCTCAACTATGTCAATAATAAATATACCTCTTTATCTGTTGTTTACTCTTTTAATCATTGTGATACAGGTTCTTTTCTCCCCTTTAAGACCGTGTTAGCAAGGTTCATGCATAAGTGAGTGTCTTTGGTACTTATTAAGGAATTTAATACCTATAAACATATTATTTAAACCTATCCATAGTAATAAAAACTATTAGAACTGATGAAAACACCTTTATTCAAGAGATATGATTGCTTTCCATATGACTATATAAAGAGTAAGACTTTCTTGATTGACTATGAGAGAATGCAGGGGTTTACATTAGACAATTCTCCTATATTAATGTCTCAAAAATTATTGGAAAATTCCAAAATATTCATACATATAGTAAAATATAAAACCCACATGAAACCATCTCCATCTACTTTGTAATGATCATTTCTCACTCACTTTGTCTACAAACTATGAAAATAAGGTATAACTATTGAAAGACTGTGTCCAAGTTTTCAAGCACTCAAATGTATTTAATGAGATTATGAACATTGTTATAACTCAATATCTATATGTGTGAATATACTCTATCATATATAAGGTACACACCATGCACTATCTTTAACCTTTATTACATTTTACCAACTCACTTTGCCTTTGGACTGTCAGCATAATTATTTTTATTATATGCATAGTGTTTGTTCTCATGAGGACAGGGTATTGAATGTATAACCATGTTTGATATATTTTGGATAGTTTTATCCCACACAAATAAGTAAAAAATAATTCATATAAACCACATAAAACACCAACATCTCCCAACTCAATATGATCACATTTGTATCTTAAGAATCCACTAAATACTTGCAAACTTCAAGTTGTCAATACTATTATAGAGGAGTGACAATAGTTTACCTTCATTCAATTTTCTTATTTTAAATGTTCTCCAATTAATCAGATGTGTGTGTGTGTGTGTGTGTGTGTGTGTGTGTGTGTGTGTGTGTGTGTGTGTGTGTGTGTGTGTGTGTGTGTGTGTGTGTGTGTGTGTGTGTGTGTGTGTGTGTGTGTGTGTGTGTGTGTGTGTGTGTGTGTGTGTGTGTGTGTGTGTGTGTGTGTGTGTGTGTGTGTGTGTATCATTGTCAAGCATCATGTATAAAAAGGTTCTTATTTATTCATAAATAATTGGTTCTAGTCCTCATTTCTAGACTGTGATCAATAGTCTTCCAAAACTTGTAGACATATCTAGGATCTTTGCCTATATCCTTGAAGGCTCACATGAAGCAATATATATATCTATGTATTAATAGAGAATCAATCCATACAACTATATAGGGGAAATAAAACCAAAAACAACTTACCTTTATTCGTTGAGATAACATTCCTTACAACTTAGTCCATGCATGGACTAGAACATCCTTCTTGAGGATTATTGAATATTTCATTCTGTCTCTCTCTCTCTCTCTCTCACACACACACACACACACACACATAACTCTTGTTTCCTATTTTTAATGCAGGTTTTCTCAAAATAGTTACAAGCCACTTCTTATTCTTAAGCCCAACATATGAGTCAAGGTTTCCATTCTAAAAACATGGATTTTATCTCATGACCACAACATATTTGAATTGAAACACTTAATAAAAGGTTTTTGTGAACCTAAACACTACTATTTACTCTTGACCACCCTTTAAAATTTGCTTGGGTTATTCTTGGCTTATGTTAACATTTAAAAATTAAAATTTTCATTTTTGAAAGGAAAACATTTGATTCAAATTCTAAGCCACCTCATGGATTATTTAGACATTTAAGACATTAATTAGACATATTATCATGTAATATAACCTTGAACACTATAATTTTGACTATATTGACCCCTTATATACTAAAACACACAAATGATGTTTTTTGCCTTCATACCCCTACATCACTTATTCATCAATGTTGTTTTACCATTTTTGATTACACATATTTATTTAAGGATTATTACTAGTTTTACATTGATGTTTGACTACCATCCTTTTTGACATGTATCCTTGGTTTGCCTCAGTGAGTTTGACTTTCTTACTTAAGGTTTACTTGTTTGAGTTTTCCAATATTTAGTAACCTTAGATTTATTTTTACCCAATCTAATCTAAAATTTGACTTGGTCATTTGGTCTAACACAACACTTATCATTCTAGCTTGCCAAATTTCCAAGTACATCCTATCTACATAGCATCAATTACCTTGGATTTCTTGTATTTATTTGTTTTTGCTCTTTAGTTTTGTATCCTTGGGTTTGTTAAAAGCAGTCTCTATGCCCTCCATGATCAAAACTACAAACATATAAGATAATCATCCGGTGATAAAGGTAAGTCAAGGTACACATACATTTAATTTTTTAGTTATTTGCATTTCTATCATTTAAATTTTAAATATTTTTGCTTTAAGATACTAATTTTTTTTTGAGTTTTAGCATTGTGTGTTGCTATGTTCTTTCTCGAAGCACCATCCCTTATTGCACCTGATTGACACATGATGAGATTAGAGTGGGGAATATGTATACACATAATATTCTAAAAATTTATCAATTACTAATGTTTTTTTATCTTTCCACAATCTCTCTAAGTGCATGCCCTAAGGGGTACATCAAGAAAGGGGTGGATAGATCATTAGTGCTTCGTAGGATTATTGTCCATTTTAAAAACTTGCTATCTACACACTTGTCTTATAAAAACCATTCCCATAAAAATTTCTTCCTATTTTCACCCTTCTCTAGTATTTTATACCTTCATTATCCCTTCCCTAGCTTAAAACCCCTTCTTGATAGTTTACATGACATAATTGGCCACATCAACCTTGTATCCTTATTGATAAATCTTATTAGGGACTATGTTAGCTATCCATGATGTAGTTTGTTTTTGTCAATTAAGATACTGGGTTGACCAGGTTGACCTTGTCAACCTAATTTTTTTAAAGAGTTTAGGGTTAGATCCACCTATATAAACACATATATTTCACCATTTTTAGAGAGACAACAAGAGTTAATTATTCATTTTCACTTCTTTAAAATATGCTCTT
Source organism: Torreya grandis (assembly GCA_037957365.1). Classification (NCBI taxonomy): domain Eukaryota; kingdom Viridiplantae; phylum Streptophyta; class Pinopsida; order Cupressales; family Taxaceae; genus Torreya; species Torreya grandis. The sequence goes on from JARHVA010002603.1 coordinate 1,973,298, forward strand.
CCATCATTCTACTTGAGGAGTCTTATCTAAAGGTTTCTACTTGGAGGAGAATATTATCTTGTGGAGAAGTCTTAGATACTTTACAAGTCTTAGGGTACATCAGGAAAGGGGTGGATAGATCATTTTTGCTTCGTACGATTGTTGTCCCTTTTTGAAACTTTCTATCTACACACTTGTCTTATAAAAACCATTCCCCAAAACTTTGCGTCCTATTTTCACCCTCCTCTAGTATTTTACTACCTTCATTATCCCTTCCCTAGCTTAAAGCCCCCTTTTGATAGTTTACATGACATAATTGGCCACATCAACCTTGTATCCTTATTGATAAAGCTTATTAGGGACTAGGTTGGCTATACATGATGTAGTTTATTTTTGTCAATTAAGATACTAGGTTGACCAGGTTGAACTTGTCAACCTAAATTTTTTAAAGAGTTTACGGTTAGATCCACCAATATAAACACATCTATTTCACCATTTTTAGAGAGACAACAAGAGTTAATTATTCATTTTCACTTCTTTAAAATATGCTCTTCCATCATTCTACTTAAGGAGTCTTATCTCAAGGTTTCTACTTGGAGGAGAATCTTATCTTATGGAGAAGTCTTGGATGCTTTAGCCTTTATTAGTGATCCTTCCAAACCAAAAAAACTTCTTGTGAGTCACCTTTAGATAAGGGAGAGATTGAGTCTTGACAGGTTCATCTTCAAGGTAAGTATCTCTAACTTTGCTCCTCTCTTTAGTAGATAGAAGTATCATAGGTAACGGCTTTTGCATATATTGTTATCTCCATGCATTAAGGTTTTACCTATATATAACTTAATTAGGATTCTCTTATGCATATTTAATTTTATATTTATTAAACCCTACTTTGTGCCAAAATATTTGGTGAGTGCTAGATTAGACTTTTTCTTTACTTATTATTAGTATAGTGAATATGAAAACATAGGACCTAGTTAGGGTTACCATAGTTTTATTTGATTAGAGGCTTTAGAACCTTCCCTGATGATATTATTTGTGGTAAGAGATCCATTTGATAGGTCTAGTGGATCCATCTTGGTAATTATCTTGATTGTCTAATGTATCCCCAATTGGAAGTGTAAGTAGGATTTATCTTCTCTGAGCTAGGATTAACTTATAGATCTGTTGCATTTCCCATTGCATACATGTTATAGGTACTTTCAAATTTATCATATAATTGATCTTGTTAGGGTCCAATTTTAATCCTTCATGATAAATAATTTGACACTATAATTCCTCCTCCTTGACTCCAAAATTTCAATTAGAAAGATTGGAATAAAGATGATGTTGTTCAAGAGTTTCTAAGACTTGATTCACAAGATGTAGGTATTCCTCCCATGTTTTTTCATAAATTAAAATATCATCAAAGAATACCAAAACAATATTACATATAAATGGACTAAAGGCATAATTCATTAAACGTTGAAATGTAGATGGTGCATTTGTGAGGCCAAAAGGCATCACTAACAATCATTAGACTTGAATGTTGTTTTATGAATATCTGCATTTGTGATTCAAAATTGATAATAAATTGAATGAATATATAATTTTAAAAAATAAATAACACCATGTAACTCATTTAAAAAATCATCAATTATAAAAATATGAAATAAATCTTTGATGGTGTACTTGTTGAGTTCTATGTAGTTTAAACACACATGCCAAGTGTAATTCTTGTTAGATACCATCACCACTGGATAAGAATAAACACTTCGGCCCAAAAAAATAATACTTGATTCTAAATTCTCTTCTACCATATTTTTTATCTCATTATTTTCCATATAAAAATACCTACAAGGTTTGATGTTTAGTGGTTTTCTCCCTATTACTAATTAAATGGCATGATCATGATCTCTTTTGGGAGGGAGTCCTTTCAGTATATCCCCAAAAAAATTGAGTGGCCATATATAATTTATTGCAAATATGGAAATGTAGACACCTTTTTTGTGCCTCTAATGAAAATATTTGAACCACAAACCCATATGCATCCTTGTTAAGCATTTTTTCATATAATGAAATCTCATAGACTATGGAGACTTTGTATGCAACATGAACAATTCAAAAATATTTCCTTCTAGATGAAAGTGAATGAACAATTCCTCAATTTTCATCTCAATAATTACCAAGGTAGTGAGAAATTGGATTCCAACTATAATGTCTACTCCGCCTACTAAAATGGAAAACCTATGCCAATTTAGCATGTAGTCTCCCATGGTGAGTTTAATATAATGTCATTCCCATAACCAAATGAATTTATCCCCATTTTAAATCATGACCTTAAATTATGGAGATTTATAAATGAATTTACCCCTATTTTAAATTAGGACTTAGTATTATCAATAATAACTGTACAACCAACTTATTATTGATGAAATTGTGAGTACTTATTTAGTCAATCAATACTGTCACTTTCTATTTTTTTAATAAACTAACTACCTTGATGGTTTGTGGGGTGTTAATCCCTAAAAGTGCATGACACGATATTATGGATGGGAAAATCCAAACTCTTCATCTAGCTCATCAAAAACCCTTAATGTACCTTCTTCATCCTCATCTTCTTCATTTGGACCCTTAATGTAAAACAACTTATTTTCAACACATTTAAATGTGCTTAACTATATTCAATATCACACTTAAAACATTACTTTCATCATCCTCTTCTTCATTGGGACCCTCAATGTAAAACAACTTATTTTCAACACATTTAAATGTCTTTAACTTTATTCAATATCACAATTAAAACATTACTCTTTTTCCATTTTTTATTCAATTTGTTAAGGTGTCAACCTAGTAGGTTGAGGGAATAAATATGTTGGGATGATATGATCTCTTATGTGAATGATTATCTACCCATTTTTGGATAATAATTTTTCCTCTTACCTATGTACCATGATAATATAATTTAGAACATTAAATAGATTAAACATGCATACCTCATGTTGAATATGGTCATGAGACCACCAAGAATAGGTTAGTTAGATTCTCATTTATAAGTATCTCCATTATTAAAGATAGGTTTTTAAAATGATAAATATAATCCTTGACTAACCCTATTTTCTATATATTTGTAAATTAGATTGAGTAATTCTCTATCACACTACTATTATAGTGTGTTAGCAACTCCTCCATAAAAATTGACCATGTGACAATGAGAGCCTTCTTCTTCATTTAAACACACAATCATTGATACCAAATGAATTATTCAGGTTCTAGATATAAGGATGCCATGTTAAACTTATACACACATGGGATCTAATGTAGATCCAAAAAAAATCACTAGATCTAGTTGAACATATCCACTTACACATGTACACATTTAGTTAGTTATGAGACTAATAACATCTTTATGGAATTCATGAGAGAGGACAATTATAATTTCATTTCATTGCACATATTCTACACATTTTCTTTCATTTCATTACAAAATTCTTCATATCTCTTATAATTTCCTTATGCATATTCTCCAGTGTAGACTCTATGTTGTGAATATTATCATCCATATCATGTACTTTATAATCAAATGAAGAAGTCATATTAAAATAACAAATTGATATAAAATTTGAATTTGTCTCTTCTTTGTGAGGATTTTTCCTTATTATAAATGAATTCTTTCCTCAGCCTTCAATTTTTAACCCTGTCATGCTAAGGTTCATTTATACTAAAAACTTTGACCAAACAATTTTAGACTTAGGTCAATCATAAATCCAAACTTTAAATAACATATCCCCATTATATTTTTGTGATATTTCTAAAGAAATTATAAAATTGAAGCTGTAATACCATTTTTACATAAATTACTTTACCAATAAAGTAAAATCACATTAATACATCACAATATGATTTAAATAAGAGTAAAATAATTCAACAAATGATAAGCCACTTTTAGGGGTAAACCTCCACAACCTTATGATAATAGAAAAATTACAATATGATAATCAAATACTAACCAATAAAACCCCCATTATGTTATGGATACACCTTAAAGTGATATGTATACTAATGTGAAGCTATATAAATGATCGTATGACTTAATTAAAGGTTATTCTAGCCATAAGTTGGCCATACATATCCCATTACATGATATAGGTTAAGGGTGTATAAAAATGTATGGATATTTATTTGGCATAAGTTTAAAAAAATTATACCTTAAAACAAATAAATTACATACCAAAGAATAGTATTATAGTAAAAAAAGTAAACTACCTCTAACTAAGCATCACAAAACATGTATAGTATAGTAATAATGCTTAGTTAATTTTCCCAATTAAACATGTAAGGAAATATAGGAAATAAAATATTATTATCTTGTTTATACACTATTATAAATTTTTCATTTCAGTTTGAACTTGGAAACAAAAATACCATACAATTAGAATAGTAACTTATAACTTTGAGATTAATATGAGAAGGATGTTAGGATCATTTGTTCAATGGTAGTCAAAGATTTATGGTCCTGAAAGGTTCTTAGAATGTGACATTTAAAAAAAAAGTTCTCACTTTATGATGTGTGAATGGACTTTGACACTTATGTCATTGTAATGAGCTAAATCTACTTGATCTATAGTGTTTTAAAGAAAACAAAATTTGAAGACTTGTATTAGCATTTGGGTGGCTAGTGTGAAGTAAATATCTCTATGATAGTTAGACCCTTTAGATTGGAATAAATATGTCGGTAAATAAAAAATGTACAATATAAATAAATTCATTTTGTGAGCTAAAATTTCTCCATAATAAATTGTTGGCTCAAAAAATTATAAGTTTTGTAACAGTTAATTCTTGATCAAATTAACTAAAAAACTTGTCTATTTATATGCAAGTTTGAATTCAAATTTAACAATATTTATGCCAATATTAAATTTTAATGGCTAGAGTGAAAAATATGAAAGGGTGAAATGTGTGTGCCTTGGGTTAGGAGGGATTTAATATCAAGTGTAAAGACTATACAAATAAGCTCAACATGTGACAATACCATATACATGACCCTAACATAGGACCAAAAAGGCTCAAAATAAAAAAGTGTTCCATGGGGATGGGCACAAAGAGGAACATGAGCCTCTAGATGTTGGAATGAGGATCAATATCTCATTATTTTGGATAAAATAACCACGCATACATATACATTAACATTCACAAAATAAGATTATGTGAGGGTTACATGATGTCATGATGAGTCCCTACTTATTTTATATAATCAACAAATAATAAATGATATATTGATTAAATTTATAATGACATACACTAAAATTGATTCAATTATAACATATTTCACCCATGATGATGATGATGATGATGATGATATATTTAAATCAAATATAAATATATTAAACATGATTATTTTAAATGATGTCATGAATATTTGAGACAATGAAAATATTTAACTTGAAAATTCCACAATGGGAAGAGTTTAAGTAGGGAATATTTTTTATAATTTTAAAGAGTGATTTATTTATTTGATGTGAAAGCCAATATTGTCACACAACATATAAAGAAGAATTCAAAAAATATTTGTTAATAAAATTTGTAAAATATAAGCGAAAATTATATAGTTTTAGATATAGAACACACTTGATATGCAATAATAATTTAATGGTTGTATCTAAAATATTAGCGATTTTAATTTAAAAAACACAATGTTTTTAATTAATTTATAAGTTTTATAAAATTATATACATATTTTAATACATCTATCTAAAATATGTCGAAAGATATCAATATCTAGGTGTTTGTATTAGATTTTACACGTATGTTAGATAGGCACCATATAAGTAATATCTCTTGGCATATTTTAAATATATGTATTTGAGATATCTATACTAATAACCGATTGGGGTGACATGTAAAATATTATTTCTATAGCCAAAAAAATTGTGTATGTATTAAGCAAATATTTTTTTGTGATGATTAATGAATCATTTCATATTCATCTAAATGCATAATATGCATCACCTTAGATAATAATGAATGAATTATTTAATGTTCATCCAAATGCGTAATATACATCACCTTAAATGAAAATTAATTAAACATTTCATATTAATCAATATTTCTAATATAGATTGCATTAAATGAAAATTAATGAAGCATTTCATATTCATCTAGATGTTTAAAGGCATATGAGGTATTTGAAATAATAATATTTTATTAATATCCATTAAATACATACCATTATTATAGTTTTAAGGACTTGAGTCTATCTTCCTAAGTGTTTTGTTTGGAAAGTTATTTTCTTGTTGTCATCTTTTCATGAAAGTTATAATACAATGACAACAAAATTTTATGTCCTTTCAAGGAATTTATGTGAGAGATAGCCATAAATTTTAGAATTATTCTTTCCTTTTTCCTATATCAATTATTTATTTATAAAAAAATAACCCTTATTATTTATGTATTATTAATGCCCAAGCCAATTGTAAGGGTAGTTGGTATGTGTCCCCTTTATATTAGTGTAACTTGAATTATATGTGGAGATGAATGTTTGAATAAAATTCTAGAGTAATTATTGATTTCAACCATAATGCATGTAAGTAATTTTGGTGGTGCACCATTTATTTTATATATTATACTTAAAATATACCCAAAATATCTATTTACATGTCATGTTGAACTATCCATATATTGGAGGTTAACACCAACCTTAAATCCTTAGCATTTAATAATTCCACATCAAGTTCATCATTCTGACCTTCTAATGGATTGATACTTCATGTCTTGGTTACAATGTTATGTGTGACCATCATATAAATTGATGGAATTTCCTTTTATTATGGTTATGGACATTATCATTTGTTGTGAATAGTTGAATAGTATTTTCAAATTATTTCTTGGTGGTTGGATCGAATATAAAATTAGTTATTTTCATCAATAATTTTTAATAATAAATTTTTGGATGTGCATCTCTAATATTTGTGATAAGTTTATGGAACCTTTATTGGTCCTCACTTTCTCCTTATTGTATAAACACCTTTTCCAAAGTATCATTTTTTTGAATTCTTTGCATAATATTTTTGCATGTGTATGCTACTATAATATGGTGTTTATCACTAAAAATAGGTAGTTCCCCTAGATATCCAACCAAAATAATTTATCTCCCTCCAAATATCATTTCATCAATTAATATGTATATATATGTTAGATTTATTCTTGGAAACTTGTGAGTCTTGTTCCTTCTAATTCAACAAAATGTGCGACTAGGATTTGAAGTGCTGAAATATAATCCTTTCATATACTAAAATGAACCATACTTATCTTGAGAATTAAAAAAAAAAATTGTATTAAAATGTCAACATGATTTTTTTAATTATTTTATATGGCTAGATGTCACTCCCATTGATTCTTAGAAAAAAATCATAATCTAAACTTCATGTACAAAAATAATAACCATGTCTAAACATAATTTAATAATTATTAATTCCATATAATCCCCTAATTGGAATGAGTGTATATCTAAATTATGTATATTGATTTTACTACAATAATAAATTCACTTACTGTAAATTGGGCTAGTGAAGAACAAATCTAGTATAGTTAAACGGGAAATGCCAAAAAATAACCATCCTAGACCTAATTCTTCAATAATAGTAAAAAATATGAAAATAAAAGAAAATGAAATGTTTTTCTACCCTATTAGTTACAAAAATATAAGTTATTGCACAAGCTATGAAGGGTATTTTTATTCATTTCAAGATACATTGAGTAGAAAAAATAAAAATGCTTTATTGGATTAAGCTTTATAGAATTAAATATATTCTAGAGAAGGACGTCCAAAAGAATGAAAGTCAATTATAAAATAACTAGCAACTTTTTACTTTAATTTAAAATTGTTCTTATGAAAAGTCACACCAAATTTTTCATAGTGAGCTTAAAAGTATATTTTAAATAGTTTTCTCTTTCCACTTAAGAACAATCATGTTTAATGTGTTTGAATAATTTGATGAGTTTCGACATGCACTACACACATTGGGATTAAAAATATGGATGAAAACATGTTAAATTATACATATATCACTTGTACATCCACATCCCAAGAATTATTTATATCCTTTTGTTACAAATCATATCAAAACATCCATTTTATCATAACATATTCCTAAGCATGCTTTTATAGAGGTTCTAATAGTACTTCTAGTTCATTCTCTTTATATTTCTCCTTGGGATGATTATTTTAATTATTAAAAATATCATGAATACTTTTATAATAATTCAATTGACACATATGAATTTGATTTGAGCTAGATTGTTTCATTAATACTTCAATTGACACCCTTATATATATCCTTGAGTTATTTGAATGATACAAATTTTATGCATATGGAGCATTCATAGGTGCATACTTTTTATCCGTACACTTTACTATTTTGATCATTGCATGACGTTAGTTATATTAAATGGTTATATATGGACATGTTACTTGTCCATCTCTCTTACAAAAATTCATGTCATTTCCTCCATCATTATTTAAATTTCTTATGATGATGCACACCTTTATAATGAGTCTTATATGCTGATATTTTATGATGATCACATTTTATAAAGAGTTACATAATTATATTATACAATGGTTAATGTTATTTATTCAAAATTTCAATGCTTCAGCTATATACATTTTATAACATAAATCATTTAAATATTTATTTTGAGATGAGTGATTACAATGTAAGTTTGTATAATCCCGAAATTTAAAGAGGGTGAATGTATCTAGATATTTTTTTTATAAATTTTAAATATTGAATAAAACATGGAGTAAAAGTATTGAAATTGATTGAGATCACCCAAAGTAGTACATATGTCCACTTCATTGATTAAGAAGTGAATTGGTTTTTAATAAATCAAGATAAAGTGTTAACTATGCCTAGGATTTATCTAAAAATAAACTCTATTTTAATAGCATCTTGGTTCAAATACCACCATTACTAATTCATATTATTGCATTTTAATTTATGTTTTTAAAATTATTACATTTTTACATTGATATGAAATTGACTAGTAGTTGAAATTCCATATTATTTTCAAGTATGTATGTTTTCCAGATATAAAAAATATGTATACTAAAATTTGGTACAAGACCTTTTTTCATAGCATGTTTTACCCTTTTTCACACTTGTCCCACTTTTTGTATTTAACTATTTTTAAGACATTAACTAACCCACACTAATCTCTCTCTCTCTCTCTCTCTCTCTCTCTCTCTCTCTCTCTAAATATAAAAATTTATCATCAAAATAAACTCTATTTTAATAGCATCTTGGTTCAAATACCACCATTAGTAATTCCTATGATTGCATTTTAATTTATGTTTTTAAAATTATTACATTTTTATATTGATATGAAATTGACTACTAGTTGAAATTCCATATTATTTTCAAGTATGTATGTTTTCCAGATATAAAAAATATGTATACTAAAATTTGGTACAAGACCTTTTTTCATAGCATATTTTACCTTTTTTCACACTTGTCCCACTTTTTGTATTTAACTATTTATAAGACATTGTATATTTCTGATCCTTATCCATTTCAACCTTTGAGCCTTATTTACATATCATTTGAGATGATTTCACCCATTTTGGATTGAATATCTCTTTGGATGGATTTGGTGGTTTTCGGATTATCATCAAATTTGTATTATGTAAATTCAATATATCATCAAAATTTTCCCTTGTGTCTTTGTGGGTCCTTTAGCCTTGGCCTGATTTACATTGGATTTGGTTTTACATCTTACTCTTTTACATGGTTAGCCATTATGTGTGTCATGTCTAAGAAATAATTGTATATATAAATCATTCTTAGTCATTTTACCAAGTATTAAGTATCAATCAAATTGCATATTCTATACTTGAATCCCTAAAGTTCAAGCCTTCACTTTAACTATCTATTGCTAAATTTGTGATAAATTCTTCCACCTTGATACTTCAATCTTCTTGAAACTATTGGGACATCATATATTTCTAGAATGGAGAGTTTATATGAGTATATATAGTTGCATCATCACATGTAAGGAAGAAATATTTAAACCCTTGTTTGGGATTCCATTTACATTGGACAAGAAGTATGTAAGGTCTAAGTTTAGCATGTCAGATACATAGTTTCAACTCCCTTGAGGTTTCTAAACCTAAATAATTTTATAAATTTTATTTTGTATGTGTGTTATGGAGGATCATGTCAAGAGAGGAAGAAGACATCAATTTAAACATTCTTCCTACTAGTTCAAAGAACCATAAATACAAGACTGTACGACATTAAATAGTGCACTTACACATAAAAATATAGAGTCCATATGGGTGTGAAATATATTTTCAACACTCTATATTATAATCATCAATCCCACTATTATAATTTATTCAATGATTTTTTTTTCTTGAACAACTTCTACAATCCCTAATTAGATGTTGTACCTATCATTGATAGTGCAATAAATATTTTACACACATCTAATTCATTATTTCTATACCATTTCTACTCTTATAGAATCATAATATTTCTATCCAAAAATGATTTTTTTAGGACTTTTGCTATTTACCTTGTCCATTTATTTTCAAACAAATTTCATTTACACTTATTTACATTTTTAGTTACTATAGTAGATTTGATTTACTATTCTAGACTATTATATTCTATATCTCATTTGTTTACTAGTCTTAACTATTTTATGTTAAAATCTTTAATCCTGACCTCCCTAACTTACTTCTAATGGCAAAGGATTTACAAAATATAATTTAGTATGTAGTGTTATAGTTTTGGGTTATTTTTGTAGAAAATTGAACTAAGTAAGAAAATGTGGTAGATGGAGTACAAACAGTCAAAATATAATAATGTAAGTGAATGCCACAATATTTAGGTAGATAGAAGGGGATAAAATAAAAAGTGTAGTAGAAGAGAAGAATAATAGAGAGTGTGTGTAACTATAGAAAATCAAAACATTGAAAATAGTTAGAGGCATTATAGAGGAGAAGACAAAGATCATATGAAAAAACATATAGAAAAGAGGACAACATATAGTTAGAATAGAAGTTTTTTGTTCATTATAACAAATTGATAAGAGTGTAAATAATTATAGTTTTAATAAGAAGAGTGTGAAATTACCTGGATATAATAGATTTTTTGAATCAATATTAGCATATTATTTTTTTATGTATTTTAGATCAACTTTACCTCCCTTTTTTTACTTGTAAACCTTGTTATTTTTTATGTTTTTTGCCTTATTCTTTCTCTCCAAAATTTAGCCATAGTTGTACCATTTGGATTTTATTTTCAACAATTGGTATCAAAGATAGAGATATAAATTTTACTAGTTTTTAAGAGTTTATCCAAATCCTAACATGTCTAAAATAGACAATTAAATTTCATAGCATTTACCAACATTTTATGGATAGAATTATAATCTTTGTGATAAGAAGGTAAAGACCATAATGGTTGTAAATGACTTGTGTGAGTTACTATATAATGGATTCATAGATGTGACTAACCAAGCTACCTACAATGTATTGATAATTTCCCAAAAAATACAACTAAAGGAGACTAGGAGGAAGCATACAAAATACCTAAATTTGATTAAAAAAATAATGATAGAAGCCATATACCCCAAAATAACATTAACTAATTACCCAAATTAAGCATGGGTACTTATTAAAAACTCCTATCACAACACTAACAAGGTGAGGTTAGTAAAACTCAAATTGATTAATAGATAGTTTGAAACCCTTCAAATAAAGGATGGTGAGTCTATTTTATATTTCCATACAAGATTTTCTAGCTTAACAAATTTGATAAGGATTAATGGATAAGATATGGAATATCAAAGGGTTATTTATAAGATCCTTAAGCTCCCTTTAGATTTGGTCCAATTATTATTAAAATTTAAGAGGCTAAATACCTTTCAAAGATGATAGTGTATGAGTTAATGGGTTCACTAAAAATTAATGAACAATGATTGAATAGATCTACTCCTTCCTTAGAGTAAGCCTTCAAAACTTAGACCAATATGAGAGGTAGAGGGAGAGGAAGAGATAAGATAAGCATAAGTTTTAGAGGCATAGGAATAGGAATAAACTACTTTTTAAGAGTACACTTCAATAACCAAGAAGGAGCAAGAAACTCACAATTAGACTCCTACGACAAGAGGAGGAACAATATCTCAAATGAAATGTATGATAAAAACAATGTTCAATGTTAATACTATCATAAGAATGCTCATTTTTATAGTGAATGTGTAAAGTGATCAATCAAGGAAAAGTGAAAATATAGCTAATGAGAAGGTAAGTGAATATAAACATTTTGTAAACATATTCATTGTGTCTAACATTATTGAGCAGAGAAATGTTAAGGTTTGGTATTTGGATAGTGCTTGTAGTAACCACATGAGTGGTAATGAAAACTTATTTACCTCCATTAAAAATAAATTTAGTTTTAGATTAATATGGGGAATAATGAAAATTTTCCATTTATGGGAAGAGGGATTGTCATAATTTTCACCAAGAAAGGTGAAAGAAGATCAATCCAAGACATCTACTATGCACCAAATCTAAAACACAATATTTTGAGCATTGGACAATTAGTCCAAAAAGGGTATAACGTCTTGATGGATAATGTAGAGTGTACTATCTTTGAAAAATATGTGAGTAATAAAAATACATATATAATTTAAATGACAAAGAACTACAATTTTTCCCCTTAATATGAAAACTAATCTTTCTACATAGTTTGTATGTGCTCCTTCTAATCACATGAAGAGTATAATAATAATTTACAATAGTCAGCCTTCAAGATAGTCACATAAGACTCATTAAAACTATATCATCTGAGGTATGGGCACTTAAGTTATTCTTTATTACATCTCTTATCCAAGAAAGATTCAGTTTAGGGACTACCAACAATAGTAGAACTAATAGAAAATATGAGACATGAATCTAAGGAAAACAACATAGGTAACTCTTTAAATCATGGATGTCTAAGAGGGAAAATAAATATTAAATTTGGTGAACTTAGATTTATGTGTCCCAATGAAAACTCCCACCCATTATAATAATGAATACTTCTTTATCTTCATAGATGATTACAACAAGAAGACTTGGATTTATTTATTAAAACATAAATCTAGTTTTCTTGATGAATTAAAGTGGTTCAAGGCTTTGGTTTAGAAACAAAGTGGACATTTCATCAAGGTCCTCAAAACAAATAGAGTGGGAAAGTATGTCTCTAAATAATTTCTAGACTTTTGCAAGAATGAAGGAATTAAAAAGCAATTCACTACAAGGTACACTTCATAGCAAAATAAAATGGTTAAAAGGAATAATAGAACCATCCAGGTGATGGATTAAAGCATTTTAAATTCTAAGGTAATTTAAAATGAATTTTAGGTTGAGGATGTAGCAAAAAAAATATACTTGTTATGTCCCATAAAGGTTGTATGAGATAAGACTCCATAATAAGTGTGGAAAAACATGAATATAGGATGAAACACTTGAGCATATTTGGGTACATGATATATTAATTTGTACCAAAGGATAAGAGGCAAAAATTTGATGATAAAATATAAAAATTCATCCTCATTAGTTATAGTGAAGAGTCTAAAGCATATAGATTAAACAACCCTATTATTAAGAAGATATTATAGACACTGCCTCAGGTATCTCAGTAATGGTAGCCATGGATGATGTATAAGATATAAATTAAGAGATAAATTATATCATTCAAATTGGGCCAATCATAAATGAACAAGGTGAAACTTTGACAACACTTCCATCTACATCAATATCACAACATACTCCTTAGTCAACTAGTTCTAGTAATAATGTAGATCCAATGCTCACTTCTATAATGCCAAGAAACACAAGGAATTTGAGGGAAATTTATGATAATAAAAGGTATGATCTTAATTAAAATATGAACTTTGATTTATTTTCTTAATGTTATCGTACACATTTTAAAGAATCAGATAAAGAATAGAAATGGTGTAAGGCCATGGATGAGGAAATATATGAAATAGAAAGAAACAAAACATGGGATCTAGTTAAATTCCTATTTTATTAGAAATTACTTTATAAAAATTGGTATTAATCCCACACTTTACATCAAGGAAAGCCACTGTAAGATTTTTATTATTGTACTATATGTAGATGATTTACTTTTTATAGAAAATAATGATTTCTTTATTATTTAATTCAAATAAGCGATGAAGAGATAATTTGAAATGATAAACTTAGGTTTTTTATAGTATTTACTTGGAATATAAGTACAACAAATGGATCATAGCATACTCATCTCTTAATCCAAATATGCCACAAAAATCTTGAAGAGATTTAGAATGTTGAACAATAAGTCTGCACCAATACCAACAACATCAAGTTTGAAATTAAGTAATTAAAATTACATAAATGAATTAAATCTAACCTTATACAAGATTATTGTTAGAATCATAATGTACTTGATAGATTCTAGGCCTAATATAATGTATGAAATAAGTTTGATTTCAAGATGATAGAATTACCCAATAGTTGATCTCTTATGGAGCAAACACAAAATAATTATATTGCAATGATAACCATGCTTACATTTATAAATATTCAATAAAAAATGAAAAATTGCCTTGATCATGTTGGTTACAATAGATTTAGGAAATATATGTATACAGGTGGAAGATAGGCAAGACCCAACATCCTCATGCATGTGGGATTATCTTCCCTAATGACCAAATAACACATAAGCAAGATAAATAATATGTGTACGTAAAAATCATTAATCAAAATAAAATTCTAATCTAACAATCCCCTTAAGTGCAGCCTAGGTGGGTAGAAGAATGGGGTCTCAACAACTAATCCTATTAAGGTACCCTAGTACAAATCAACTCTGATAAAGTGGACAATAAAAAAAAATTGTTAAGAAAAACTCCCCCATAAAAGAGAGAAAAGAAGAAAAGAGGGATAAAAAACCCCACTAGAAGCTAAATCTGCAAGTAGCCACCCCGTATCTTTTATAGGAGCTCTTTAGAGTGATTATGGATTAGAATCAAATGTAATGAAGATTGGATCACCTTGGAACAATGAATGTGTCTGACAAGTGCCTAATGGGTCTCTAACTAATGTATGGTTCCTATACAAGTAATTTAACTCCTCATATATAATATATGAGATATTTTATCCATGTAATGATGGTGCATTAGAAGCAAAGGTAAATAAAGAATGTAAAATTCCCTATAACTCTATACTAGACTACCTGAGATTTAATGAGTCTTAGATCAATGTACCTACTCCCTATAGTGTCTGAAGTGGGATAGAATCAGGTGGATCAAGAAATAAATCTTCAATATCTAGAAGGTGACAAGGAGATGGTAGATCTGTATCCCCATCACTACTATAGTCATTTATGTTAGAATAAGAATCCTCATCATTAGATATGTGCTTAGGCTCAAAACTGTCATCAAGTCTAGGTGAATCATATGAAGAAGAATATGAATGAGAGTTAGGGGAAAAATGTGAGAAGGTATATAATTTATTCTAATGATTGACTATTCCCACTACCACTATAGCATCATTACATAACTCTTTGACATACACTAAATCTAGAGTGAACTTAACTCACATTCCCAAACCAAGATGGGTAATCTGGTATATTGATAGGATATTAGTTGAAAGTGATGAAGTGATGGAATTATTAGAACATTATTGAATTTTAAACCACTCAATTCAACAAACCCTATTATAAAAATTGTGTATAAGTGTCATCACCCAATTGAATAGTGGACATGTCACATGGCTCCATGGAAGTTAACTCTACCTATGAAAATGCCATGTGATGTGATGCACTAGAGTCAATAAACCATGTAAGAGTCTAATTTACAACTATAAATAGGGCCCCACCTTTTATTTTATCCTTACCATATTATTTTAACTTTTATTTACCATTTCCATTTGCTTTGGAGGATTTTAGGGTTGATGAACTTGGTCTGATAGACTCAAGAACACCTACATTTTCTTCTCAAGAAGGCTAGTTAGGTGGTCAATTTATTTTTTTCAAATATTTAATTTCATCATGATTTCTTGAGAAATATCCACATTTGAGCCTATCTTTCTTAGGATTAACATTGGAAGAAGAGGTATCATTGGTTGACTTGGAGGTATAAGGATTTTGATCCTTTTCCTCTTGATCCTTTATATTATGTTTCTTCTCCTTGTTATTTGAAGTATTTTATTTCCTATTTCCATCAATTAGAGCATGTATTTTTGATGAATTCAATTTACCCATCTATATTAACTTATCTTTTTCCTGAGTCAAGTCAACAACAAAATCATCTAAAGAGGGCATTTTTCATGAGGCTCTAAGAGAAAATTTTATGGCATGGAAAGTGGAGACAAATACAAAATAATTTGGACCTTGTTTGGAGAGTATATAGAGAACAAGTTCATATTTTTTTTCTATTTAAAATTATTTTAACTACAATCTCAAAGACTTAAAATTAGTGAAGAAATATTGTAAGATGTCAAAACTGCTATGACTTAAGTTTATAATCTCATTTTCTTATTCATGACCTCTCATCACATCTAGTTTTCCAAAGATATTTTTTAGTGTTTTTCATACTTCATTAAGGATATTTTTAGATTCAAAATGAAAGAGAAGATCATGAGACATATAAAGACACAAAAATCCAAAATATTTTTCACAATGATCAAACCATTTAAATTGTTCTGCATTAGTATTTGGTTCAGTCTCAATTCCCATAGTTATGTGATGTAAACCCTTGATCCTTATAATGATTTAAATTTTATATTTCCATTCATAATAGTTAAAATGTGTGAGAGGAATTATCAAATTAACATCCATATATAGAAATAAGTTTTCAAAAATGAAAAGAATGTATAAACAAAATGAAAATAGACACATAACACCACCCCTAAAATTAATTTTGATCACCCTGCTCATATTTTAGCACTTTATAATGTTAGTGATATTATAAAATAGATATATCTAAAGAGATGAACACAAAAAATAAGTACTTTTGAAAAAAAATAGGTTTCTCAATCTGAATTGCCTATCAAAAGTTATAAAGCTTTTAATTTGTTTCTATTAATGCCTATTTGATTAAATTTACACTAATTTTAAATGTTCATTCTACTAAAAATTACTTTCAATTAAAAAATAGGGATGTGAATATGTGAACCAAATTTATTTTGACACTTGAATAACTCACACATGATTCACATGCACCAATTGTGATCAAAGGCCTAATTTCTAGGGGGTCATAAGGGGGCTAGGTGTAGCCCCCTTGTCATTCATACATAGGTCATGGATCTAGATCTGGTATGACTAGCCAATGTACTATTGTGCATTGATTAGATTTAGGAAGATGGGGAAATGTGGAGAGCTAGGTAGAGAGTAGAGGGGACATTTGTAGTAGTGATCAGGCCATGGAATCTATAAGATGTACCTAGATTTAGATATTTTTGTTGAGTCATGTCAAATCCCTAGTAGTAAAGGTGATTCAAACCAAACACAAACTAGAATCAAATAATAGTAGTAGAAAGACCTATATTATACTACCAATATGGATGCCTTCTCTTTTATGGCTTAACCAATGTGCCTTGTGCTTCTAAATAACTTAGTATGTGTTATGAATATACATGAATTTATAAAAAAGGCTTATATGAAAAATACAAAAAACCATGTAAATACTATTCTATATGACATAGGTCAAATATAATAAACACATATAAATGCCTAGGATAATGAGAGAATAAGACTGCATATGAACACATATATCTACAAATTTATTTATTCTCAACAATTTATATTAGAATATAAATCAAAAATAAATATTATCTTCAATAGTCAAAATGATGCTCATTACTAGAACTTGGGTGATCTGATACCATGATAAAATTATCCAATAGCTAATATTTGGTAGAGTGAACACATAAGAATTATGTTACAATGATATCCTTGCTTGTATTCATAACTATGAAAAAAGAAATGGAAGAATTTCCTTGATTAGATTGATTACAATAGATTTATGAAATATACATATATAGGTGGAAGATAGGCATGTGAAAATACCATTAAATAGAATAAAACCATACACTAACACCAAAATCATGGAGACACCTAAGAATACACACTAGAAAACAAGTGAGAGAATATTGAGATATGCTAATGACACCAAGAACTATGGCATCTTATACACTCCATTGAGTGAATTTGAATTGGTTGGAAAGATAGACATCAATTGGGTAGGTAGTGTAGATGAAAGGAAGAGCACATTAGGATATGTGTTCCACATGGGTTCAAGAGCCATTTCATAGGAATATAATAAATAACTCATAGTTTATCTATCCATAGTAAAATTTGATTATATTTCAGAAAATAGAACTGCATGTTGGGCTATTTGGCTCAAGAGAATCTAGGTTGAATTTAATGAGGAATAAGGAGATGGTAAAACAATACAATGTGATAATGTATTTTCAATAGCCTTTACAAAGAATCCAGTTTTCCATGGACATAATAAGCATTCAGATCTGTTATCACTTTATAATGGAGCTAGTAGAACATAAAGATATAAAGCTTTAGTTTTTCATATCTAAGCAATAACATGTTGGCATATTTACTAAGCCTTTATCAAAAGACATTTTTTCAGAATTTAAGATATAGAGATTAGGGGTCATAGATGCAACAAAAATGGCTCTAGAGGTTCATATGTTGGCTCTAGAAGCCCTTAGCCTAATTTTAGAGATGCACATGCTGTATTGGAAGATGTATAGTATGCCTCTTAAGATGCAAAAGCTAACTCTAGAAATGAACATAAAAGTTTTATAAGTACACAAATAGTTAATTGGCAACTTAAAATATGATTTAGTGGTTGAGTAAAGTTTTAAAAAATAGGAATGAATGTCAATATGAATGGGGAGTGTTAAAATATTTAATACTGACCTCCCTCACCTACCTCTAATGGAAAAGGATTAACCAAACAACATCTAATATGTAGCATTGGCATTTTGAATTATTTTTATAACCAATTAGATTGAGTGGGAAAATATGTGATAGGTGGAGTAAAAATAGTTAGACTATAAATGTAAGTGAATGATGAAGCAATCAATTAGATAGAAGGGGAGAAGATAAAAAGTGCAATAGTAAAGCAGAACAATAGAGAACATGTGAAACTACAACAAATCAAAACATTGACAAAATTTAGAGGCATAACATAGGAGAAAACAAAGATCGTATGCAATAACATATAGAACAAATGACAATATACATTCAAAATAATTTTATTTTAAGTTTGGTATAACAATTTGATAAGAGTGTAAACAAAAATATTTGTAACAAGAATCATACTATTTTATGTTTGTTCTAGATTAGTTCTGCCTCCCCTATTTTTCTTGTAAGTCATGCTATTTTGTTTGTTTTCTGCCTTATTCTTTGGATTCAAAATTTAGTAGTAGATGCACCTTTTGATTTTAATTCCCAACATATTACATAGTGTATTTCCCATTGTATGTAATTTAGATAAGGTAATAACATAGATACAATTTTTTACCTTAATTAGTCAATGTAAGAAACACCCCAACTACTAGACCACAAATCTGCATAATAATAAATTATAATATTTTTTTAATTGGTGGCAGTTAGATACGTAGAACATGATTTTTTTATTTTACATAAATTATCTTTATTATATGAATAAAATATGAATAATAAAGGATTATCAGACATGTTTTTCTATCTTTCTAAAGCTTTACTTAATGCATGCTCTCCAATAAAAAATCATGTATAAGGAAGTTTTTTTTGTTCAAAGAAAGATTGTTCTTTGCCACTAGATGCAACATATTTATCCCTCTAGTAAATGTCTATGGTAATGAACATGAACAGGTTGAGTACATTCATAGAATATATAATCTAATAAAATTAATTTAAATGAGCTTTGCTCATGTTTTCTACAAACCAATATTCTTCTTTGCTTTTACAACTAAGCTTCTGAATTACTAAAATTATGATACCACTTAGGAAACTACCAACTCCTATATCACTCAAATAAACAATAATACATAATTTTTTTTATTGTTTCTAGAATTTTATCATAAAAATATTCTTGTATTTCAATCATCATAAACATAATAGCTATGCCAAGAACACATACTACAAAAGTAACCAAAAATGCCTAATGGAATTATTGCATGGGACATGTCTACAAGCCCAATATCCTTTGTTGGATTAAACCTTCTAATTTTTGTCACTATATAAATAATAAATTAAATTATAGAAACAAACATACCACTGCCTATCTTTTGTAGAAATGTTGTTCCCCTCTCAATCCATGTCAAATATGTCCTAAGGGATTGCATAACATACAAGGGCTTCCTTTAGGTTAAATGTAAGGTTGGAAGACTTTCATATAACCTCATACCTTTTGATTATCATTCCATTAAATGGGTATACTTAAGATTTAAATGGAAACTTTGTGAACATCTTAAAATTAGATTAGCCTCATCAGTAAACTTAGGCTTATTTGGCCCATTCCTAAGTTTGAAAACATAGAAACCATTTTTATTGAAATAATTTGGGTTTTAAATTTGAAATAGAATTGTAATTGAGTATGAAATTATTAGATATAAATAAAATAGTAACATGGAGTCTATACCTACACTGATTCACTTGCAAAAGTTATCTTCTTGGTACTATATCTAGAACCTCTTGTTCTTGAATATATATATATTTTTTTGGTTCTTGGCAAGGAATGGATGCATTTTAGCTTTAATTTATATTAGTTATAATGGGAAGTTTTGTGTTAATAAAATCTAGTCCCACACAAAAAAATAAGGATTTTTATTTCCACTATAACAATTGAAATGTCAAATCCCACACTCTTGGATGTGCATGATCATGGTGACCCATGCAAGGGTCCCCAAGAAAAAACCAAAATAGCATTAGTTAAATAATGAAATATTTTTATTCTCATTTTTGTCCTCATCATCAAACTTGTCTAGCTAAAAGTCATGTAAGTAGGGTTTGTGATCCCCATCCCCAAATCAGCCATGTAAAGTGAGATAAAAAAATGCAATCTTAAGATTTGATGCTATGGGACAAGGCTCTAAAATATCCTTGAAATATTAAAGTTTGATATCCATGTGAGAGGTTGATAAAGTTACCAAGATTAACCCTTGATAAATTCCTTTGCATGTTATGTTACTTGTATACCATGCATATGGTCAAAACATGAAGTTTTTTATTTGCTATTTTTAAAACAAATGGATATTTAATTCAATTCCCAAAATTTGCACAAAATAAGAGGAAATTAATCCTAGTTCCTTTATTAAAAAAAAATCATAAATCTATAGATAGGTGTCTCAATCAAAAGACCAACTTAGGGTCTTCAATAAAGTACCCAATTTCTTTGCTAACCAAAAGAACAAAGGTAATTTTCTTAGCATGTTACCAACGTCATATGTTATTGATTAACACATGATGAAAATATGGATTCTTAATCAAAATGCCCAACTAGGATCTTCATCAAGGTACACACTTGTTATTTATTCACATGCACCCTAGATATAATGGGTCTTTAACTAAAATACTAATCACGGTCTTCAACAAAGATATCTACATGTCATTTATTAGTCTTTAAGGGATAACTATTCCCTTAATTTTTATCTAATTTGTGATTAAACTCTACTCTTGGCCAATGAAATTACATTATTTTGTGTGTTTATAAATATGTAAGCATTTTACATATTAAGTCATAAGATTTTAATTGATCACATAGCATAATATTATTTAATCTACATCATTTAGCTAGATAGTTTATATGTTATTTCTCCCTTCACATGAATCAAAGCAATGAAATTGTATCCCTGTTCCTATAATATTAAGGTAGTGCATTGCACCCAAGGTTCTTTACAAGTAATTTCCCTTGGTTGTTAATCACAACTTACATTGCGAAACATAGTTTTTTGTATCCATAAGAGGAATAATGGTAAAATTTATTTTGTATAATTTTTAATTTTGGTATTATTTTCTATATCTCACCATAACAGGCCACCTATATCACACCATGATTTCTTTGGTTGAGTTATATTCAATGCTAATAGTGTTGGGTTCTCAAGTAGATATGACACCATTGATAAAAAATATTTCCCCTTTATGAACAATGGCTAGCCAAACATGATAAAGCTTACAATGACCTACTTGATAAAAAATATGCTTCTACATATTCAATAACAATTTTATCTACATAGAATCACACAATCACAACCAAAATAATGAATCATAATGAGTGGGCCTCA
Organism: Torreya grandis; assembly: GCA_037957365.1. Taxonomy (NCBI): domain Eukaryota; kingdom Viridiplantae; phylum Streptophyta; class Pinopsida; order Cupressales; family Taxaceae; genus Torreya; species Torreya grandis. The sequence goes on from JARHVA010002603.1 coordinate 1,995,574, forward strand.
ACCACTTTATAAACCTCACTCACAATGAGTTCACTAGAATGTATTTGGGTGTCATGTTCTATCTAATCTTTCAAGTTTTTGAGCTTAAAATTTTATGAAACCCTTAAAATTTTGGATCAAATGGATACAAAATTTGATGATTTAGAGATGGGGTGATGCATTAAAATGAGTTAAATAATGGGTATGTAATGGTTTTCTATTATTTGGTATCTTTTGGGCCAAGGTATTTCATGGCTATATTTTAGTGAATGGAGTGAGTGAATCATTATATAATTTGTCCTCTATTTTCATAAGGTTACACTAACCCTAAATCTATATCATTTTTTTGTTTGTTGAATTTTATATTCTTATATTTATTGAATCTTAGATTTTGACATTAACCCTAACTATGCATCCTATGATGTAGTCTGCCTAGATACCATTATGCATTAATGTATAGTTTGGGTGTATTTTAATGATCCCCACTCTTTTTAAATATTTTATCCCTCTTTATATAGTATTTCCCCCTTGTTTGACTTAAATTTACCATTATATTTGAATATTTTTTTGTGTTGTAATTAAAATTGTCCATGACTGTAATTTTTGAGCCAAGTCATCATGTGGATATCACTAAGAAACACATATTTTTATATATTATTAACCATCCATCCATCCCCCATGAAAAATAATATATTATGGTTTTGAGATTAGTTTATTTTTAGTGTAATCATGAATAATAATCTTCTAGATTCAATAGAGAAAAATAATTATTTTACATAATTGAATCCAAAAGATTCTTACTCTATATATTGTTTTAGGAAATTTTAAATTAACATTGTTTATTTATTCTTTTTACACGCCAAATGTTATTCATGCTCTGAAATATTTATATATTTGAATGAATTAAGCTGGTGGTTATATTATTCTAACAATGGTACATGCCTTTGGATTGAAATTAATTTTTATATCTTATTTAAGCCTAGAAATCCTATATAGACTTGCCCATATAGGTTTTTATTACTTAAACTCATATAAAATATAATTATATAGAAACTTCTCAAAGCTTTCAAATATAAATATGCTTGATTTACCAAAGTTTTCATAATATACTATGGTAAAAAATCTATACAAGCATGAATAGGTATTATAAAGCTTATAACCCTTGAAATGACACAAAATATATGTTTATTTTTAAAATGCTTTCTCTTTGATTTTTTTTTGTGAACAAATTCAAGAGGTTAATTATATGTTTTCAAAGTAATAAGACACTAGAGGAGGCTCATGAGAAAATATGGTTTATGGAAACATATTATTCTAGCTCTTTCAAATCCAAATAGCCAATCTAAAAAATGCATTATAAAGGAGGATTACACCTAGAGTCAGGTATGGATGTATTCTAATACAAATTCAAAAATAATTTTTTGAGTTAATTATGTGTTTTTCTCTTCATTCTAGAGAATTAAAAATAACTTGCACTATTTTGAGAATATCTAAAAACCACTGATCCTACCAGATGACCCCTTGCCATCCTTAGAGACCAAATTAAGTCCTCTATCTAAACCATGAAATAAAGCTATCCCATTGCCTTGAAATTTCTCTTTTCCCTCAAAAGGAGAATCTCTAGGATCAGAACACTCAAATTTTTGAATTTTGTATTTGCTTTTTGGTTTAATAAGGAAATTTCAATGCATGCCTCATGCAAAAAATCCATTTCATCAAATGAAAATTTAGTAATAATCAATAGAATAACCTAACTACTTATTTTTCCTCAGCTCAATGTGAAATGGCTCAGAAACAATATACTCAAAGAGATTAGCCCTAGATATTACTCTCATAGAAATTAGACACATAAAAATAAACCTTAATAAATAACTTTATATTTGATTTAATTTTAATATATGTGTCATGTATCTACTTTGCTAAATGTGGTAAACTATGTTTTGTCCACCTTAATTTCATTTGTAGAGCCATTCCTAATGAAAATGTGTCTTTGAATATATGTATAATATTAACCACCTCTACCTTATTTAGTTTCCCATGAAAAATTCCTTCAATATATACTTATTCAAAAAATTTTGGGAAAAATGTTGTCGTTTCTGATAAAGACAATGAAATAAGGTTGGAAAGTTTTTTTGTAAATTTTTGTAGACCTTAAATATTCCCAATGAGTTAAAAAATTCATATTGATATTTTTATAGTTCCTTTCCATATGTTATTTTATAATATTAAACCATTCCTTTGTTGGGTTAAATGTTTTTACAAATTTCAAAATATGTGAATAAAAAACTAGTAGATTTTCACTAAAACCCCATATTTTGAGTTCAAGCCTACATTGTCTTATATTGAAAATATTGGCATTTAACTTAGTAATTTGTCAAGTACTTCCAAGGTCTAGTTCTCCTCTTAAGAAAATATGATTGTTTCATTTGCTATTCACACTCACCAATTGTAATAATCAAGATAAGCATAAAAGGGATTTTCTTAGTGATGCTCACTATCTCTACAAAGAAAAGCTTCTACAAAATGTGATCTCATATTTTACAAACATTGTGGATTTTGATGACGTTATTTTAGTGTGATGTGTCAAAGTTATGACCTAGATTATGGTTAGAGTGGAAACAATTTAAACCCATGTCATTCCCTTACATGTGCACCATATTATCATTACACCAAAACCCCTTGGACAAGCCATGCCTAGTTGAATCCATGTATAGTACCTTCAAACACTTAGACCTTAAGTGTATTATACCCTCCAAGACATAAAATGGTGGTAAGGCAGTGGCTCCATGGAGTGGGATGTTTGTACTATTTTATGTTTTTATTGAGAAAATAATATAGTTATTTCTAGAAGAATATTACCAAGTAAGATAGGTTTTCATTCTTATTCTATATTTTTTGAGTTACTCTACATCCAAATTAATGGTAAATATCTTGGGAAACTTTCACAACATAAAGATTGACATTTGGAAAAATCTTGCTACAAACTTCCATACCCATCTCTAGAAACCATTTAAAGTCTCTTTGCATAATAGTTAGTATTATGGATTTTAGACTAAATATTGTGTTTATTCTCATTACTTGGTTTAGGATGATTCATGGGATGACTTGTGCAATGAATTTGGAAATATGAGTGCATCTTAAGAGTGCAACACTAATTTTTATCCATTTTATGGGAAGATACTATAGGAACATCTACTGATAGTGGAACTGATGACCTCATGATGTCCTTGTATCACATGGATTTGGATCACAAACTATTTTTACTGAGGTCCTACCTATGCACTCGACTTCTAAAGGTTTCCAATTGATTTAATTTTGAATTTACATAAAAGGGTATTATAATATTCTTATTTGTAAAAGGTTATCTAAAACTATGGTCTTATATATTGAGAAATATGTTTTGCATATTTTGAAGTCAAAGGAACTCTAGAATAGACTTTTTGAATCAGAACAAAAAACTGCTTAGAAGAAACATCTTTCTTCCAATATGGTTTAGTTTATCAATTTGATGACCGGGGTTTGGGTTTTCTTATTTTGGGAAAAACATATTTTATATTAAACTAATTAGACATTTTAATTAATTAGGTTTATATTAATGTCATTAAAATATCCAATTAATGATGGTTTATTAGTTAAAATTTTATCTTGTTCTATTTTTCTAATTTTATGTAAAATATTTCATATTAGGTTTAAAATTTGACATCATTTCTAATCTATAATTCTAGAAGTTATACCATTTATAATTTTTCACATAGATCAATTAAGTCTTTACTTGCTAATTTTAATCCTTACTATTAAAATTAGGTGAATTAGTTTTCAAAACTCAGTTTAACAGCTTGTAATTATGAATTATTTAAACAATGAAAATTGATTGTAAACAAAACATGCTACTAAATCTCAAATCTCATCACACATATATGAGATAACATATACCCTAGATAAATCAGGTGTGTGAAAATTCTAGAATTGAATTTATCCCTTTATTCCATCAATTACATACATACATACATACAAAAATTGTAAGGTAAATATTCAAACATGAAGTGTATTGGTGCTATGGGAGTACCTATAGTCATTATCTTATATTTACTTATGATATTCAATGCTTCTATTCCTCTCTTCTTCTCTCCTACCTACCTAATAAAAATCATTCCAATTCCCTCCAAAAGACCCTCCAAGAAACTTGACATTTTATTTACCATTTTGGAAGAGTAAATGGATGATTATTGATTAGATTTTTCAAAGGGAATGTAGGGATAGGTGTTACTATTATAAAATATGAAATTATTCTAATTTTGATATCATATGATCATGTTATTGTCAAAATACAAATTTATGAGTTTTTACTTTATTGGGGAGCCCAAACAACAAATTTTGAGTTAGATTTGTTTGAACATATTTTGAATTCATATGACCCATTTGGGGCTGAATTTAAGTTGACTAATTCATTTTAGATCCACATTAATTTTTATTTAAGAATAAAAAATTAGGTACCCCCACAACTTTGATTTTGAATTATTTACTTGGATGTCAAGGATGGTATTCTTGACTATCATATACTACCAAAATCAATTAATCCCTTTGGATTTTAAGCTTCACAAAGAGTACTCTTTTACTCTTTTTATTATTTTATTAGGAGAGTGATTTCCTTGGCCCCATATTATTTGTACTTGATGAGTCTATTTATAGCCTTAACTACCTTTTGTGTTATTTCATTACACCCATAATTTATTCTACTCTTCTATGATTACAAGCTATATAACTTGCAATTTAAGCTAAAATGTAATATCTATTTTTGATTTATTATATCTTGGCATTATGTGTTCATATATAAATTTCTATTTCATGTTTATTTGTCTTGACTCTACACAATGAATATGTCTCTATTTTACTCTAGCATTATTGTTTTTTTACTTTCTCCTTTTACATAGGTGTATACATAGTCTCTATTCATAGTGGTTTACCAATTTTATATGGGGGAGGAAAGGTTATAATGGAGGGTGTATAATAAGAAACAAATAGGGTATTGAATGAAATCCAAAAAAAATTCAAAAACTAACACTATATTTTTTCTCCCTAGGGTGAGCTAAAATTACTAGACACATAAATCAATAAAAGAAGATGAACAAGACATTCACCTTCTTTGAAGACCCCGCCTAGTAATTATTTTACAAATGCTTGGGTTTAGATTGTGAAGAAAGAGTATTTGTTAATGCACTTTTTTCATTCCAACAACATCTCCCCTTATCCACTAATGGCTTTGATTAATTAGGATGAATAAATGGTGAAGTTTTTATCATGAGTTTGGCATCATATCTTTGCACAATGAAAAATGATAATTGTTCATGGAGGCCCTTATATTCATAGTTTTCCTAAAATGATATCAACCATCCATCTCAATATCAAGATGTTTGGTCTAATATTAATTCAAATTTAGGGACAAAATGCAATTAAAATTGTAATTAATATTTTAGAAGAAGGCAGTAGTTAATAGGAATGACTTGTATAAATCATATATTTGTTACATTAATTAAGAGTGGCTTACATTTTTCAATTTGTGATTGATGATGTCACCTTTTTAAATATTTTTTGAATTTTGATGTTAGAAAATTAGATATTCACTAATTTGACATGTATTTTTCACTTAATTATTTAATTGGATTTGATTAGATAAATGAATATGATTAGGACTTTTGTAATGCTTAGAATTTGATTAGTTACCATGCACTATTGGTTGAAATGTCAAATTTTTAGGTCATAAATTGACTAGAAATAAAGTATAAGAAGGTGATGATTGTATACAAGATATGTACTAATTAGGGACATATTGACATGGTTCAAAAATTATAGGTGATGTGTGTAGATGAATTAGAGTCTTTCAGTGATTTTGTTCAAGTTTATGCATTATTATGGGGAGTCATTCAAACTTACAATTTTGAAATGATAGTGGTGAGAATTGAGTGTCTACATTTTCCCATTATTTAATAAGGAATTTATTTACACTAGTCACAATGACATCTTTCAAAAAATGAAAAAGTCATTAAGAAGAAGTTGAAAAACTTTTTCAAAAAAATAACTAGTGACCCATGATGCCCCATCAAGATGGAAGGCGTAGATGAAATAAATGAATGTGATCTCAAAAATATATGAAATAAATAATAAATTAACCCATGTTTTATATTAATCCAAATGATTAAATAGAAATAAACTAGCCCCAAGATTGGGGGGGAAGTGGGAAGGATAGATCCCAAAACAAGCAACACACTTTGAATTACCCCAAATAGGGAAAAAATTGTGGGCTTGAAATAAAAATAAATATTAAATGAGGAAATTTTCCCCAAAAAGGATGTTTTTGTTTGATTTATAATAATGTTCCCTAGTAGGGTAAATTTGATCATTTGATTCAATGAGTTTCCTTATTAGGACAATTTTAGTCATTGATTGGTCTAAAATATTTTCCCTAGTAGGATAGATTTTCATTGGTGAAATGATGATGAGGTACTGATGAATTGGTTGGGGGACAATGGACAAGGAGAGATCTTACTGTAAAATTATTGATTAGACTTCCAATGTCTTATTTTTTGATATAAAATACCATGATGACCAAGTTGTAATGTGAATAAGGACTGACCCTATATTCTAATAGATAATTGAAAACAATGTACCAATGATAAAAATCATGATGATAATGCTAACATATGTTAATGGATAGACTCAAGTACAACTATGTAACATGAAGCACCATGATGGTGACCCTATCAATATCATGGACTGAGTTAAGGTGATAATAGAAAAAGTAAATAATCAAATACATGAAGAAACAAGAAAAAAAATGAAATAAAAGTAACATAAAGTGCATAGTTTCCCAAATGAATTCACCAAGAATAATGAAAATACCCCAAACATTATTTGTGAGGACCACGGTGCCACCATGAGAGGAGAATAATTTTTTTTTTGATAGGAAGGATTTTGAATAGAAGAAATAAACATGCATTTCAATAGAAGAGGTTAAAAAATGGAATATGTAGAAGAAAATGGATCATAAAATGGGTAAATGTGGAAAAAATGAGCCTCCTAAGAAGAAAAAAGGATCACAAATAGGCCCAAGGGTAAAAATTGAAACTTTTGACTATGAATTCACCCCTGGGGGGTGAAAAATATTCATTTTTACCCTTCACTATTTCCATTCAAATATTTGGTTTTTTATGCATGAGAGTATCAAATAAAATGATGAATATCCCTCACCATAGACACCTTGGGGAGTGCATTCAACATTATCGATGACCACTAGGGAGTAGAGAATTAGTAAATACCTTTTTTATTTATCTAAATTTATATTTATAGCATTTATTAAGCTTTAGAAGTAAATGAAAAGGAATTTTCACCATTCTTGAAATATAAAAATGATAAAATCACTAATGTAAATGGAAAGAATATTACACAAACAATGATCTCCTATGGAAATTAGTGAGATCACCAAAATATATAAAAAAATGTCTAAACAATGAAATCACGTATTTCATAAAAAATTGTATAAATGGTGAATATAAAAAATAAAAATTAAAACATGAGTCAAATAGTTATATCACTAGATAAATGGTGAAATTGCCTAATAAACACATGGCATGAAAAATCCAAATTTTCTAGAAACAACAAGGTCATCCTACCAAATGATAAGATCAACCTATGAAATAATGAAGTCATAGACCTAAAAAGGAAAATGGTAGGATAGACATATAGAAAAATGAATATGATTTATTGAATGATGAAGTCAGTGAGGAAAATAGTGAGGTTAAAAAAAAATGGAAAATGGTCTAAGATAAAGGGCAAACTAGGATAGAAAAATAGAACTCAGTCTAAAACTAGAAGAAAGTGGTAAATTGATTAAATAAAAGAAAAAATAGAAAAGTGACTAACTTGATTCTATTTAGTTTGTGACATGTAAGAGTGAGAAAGAGAGAATGTGGGTGATGGTTTTGATTACTAGGTTGGCTTGGGATCATGATAGATGAGATAGTGGGGATCTTAAAGGTAGTGGATTTATGACATATAGCTTGACTACTAGTTATTTGAGTAGATCATGTGTATTTGTTAGTGCTAGATAAACGTTAACATTTAGAGACTTATAAATTTCACCTACATACTAAAGAGTCCAATGTGACCTTAGAGGATGTGCACAACATCCTATGAATGCCTATTTTGGATTGACATATCTATTAGATGTTGGAGGGAAGGATAACAATATTGGAGGATCTTATTGGTGTGATATATCTTATGATTGCAGAGGGATATATTGATATTGATGCTTGAGAGGACCTAGCTTGGCCTCCAATGATTATTCCTATATGGTACCACCTACTCACATGTTTTAGTGCCCTAGGAGGCATTGATTCTAATGATTTTTATCAATAACCTCTTACCACCTGATAAGAGTAGGTGATTCTTTGAGATCAGGTTCATAGAAGTGGTCAAAGCTATGATAAATTTCACTACTCATTTTTCATGGAGTCTTGTTATAATGGATCAGTGCTACTATGACTTGCATATGATTTCTTATCTAAGGGGATGTAATATTGGACACAATATTCTACTCTAGGTCTGAGCCTAGGACCACATCGCTATAGAATGACTAGTTGGTTAGTAGTTCTAGAGAGGACCTAAAACTCCTATGGATTATGGTTGGTTGATGGGAGTAGGACTATAGGGCCACCAAGGAGACATGTAATTTTATAGTCAAGCCATCGATGAAATGATAGATGGTGAATTAATTTGGTGGCCCTATATGATGATATAATTTATATGGATAGAGGATGGCTTGATGACCACATATATGTTGATAACATTTTATATTATAGGTTGACATGACATCATCATGGAGATGAATAGGCTTGATCATATATAGTGGCAGTTTGGCTTCTAGTAGGTTATGCTAAAGGGGTCTCACTTCTTTCCATATGTCACATGAGAGATTAGAGAGTGGGGGATACAAATTTTGAGAGCCCATGATATTACTAGTTTTGATAAGGTACAACCTATAGTATGGGATTATGTAGGTGGGTCTATAGATACCAACATGATAAATGCCTATACAATATGGTCAATAAGCTTTTGACCCATCTAATTAAATAGAACTTAACCAAAACATCTATGGAAACATAAGAGAGTGTGAAAAAATAGGGATGTGGGTTAGGCACAATCATAGGCATAGATAAATGGATATGTTATCATACAATAGGTGATACCAAAGGTTATCCCCTTGTAGATTGTTGAGGTTCTAGTGCAACAACCTATGCAAAAAAAATTTTATATCCTTGTGCAACATATATCATAATAGACTTTCAAACTCTCATTTATATAGTGTGTGGATGGGGATAGGGATGAAAATAGAGATGGAGATGGAAATGGGGGTTAGGTTCATGTAGTAGATATGTAGATGGTCAAGAAAATA
>JARHVA010002603.1:2007500-2227500 GCA_037957365.1 Torreya grandis
AAGATGACCTAATTATAAGGGATCCATTTAGGTCTATGATGGTAGTTGGAAAACATAACAAGGATGGAAATTATATGGCCCATATGGTTGGATTGGTAGGTGATGGGCCAAAGATAAATATGAGGACTCTGCATATCAAATCATTTAGTGGACCAAATCTATCAACAATAGAAAATGATGATGCCATAATAGGGGAGACCCTACTCTAAGAGATATAAAAGGGTAAGCATCAAATTTTAGTGAAATATATCAAACCCTCATTTATTGGCATTATTTCTAAAAAAATATTGGGTCAGCATTTAGACCCTACTAAATCTAATCCTATTTTAGCCTTTAAAGAAGAAGAGTTGATAGTTATTAAGGGAAGAATTGTTGTCCACTCATGGAATTATTTTCCATTTCATAGGATTCTAGATGAGTATACCTCAACTCCATGAATGTATTTCAAAATAATGGAAATATTTGGTTAAATGTAAGATTCAAATTCATCCTTATGTGAAAGGCATTTTTATTGTGATTTTTGATTCACTAGAAGATAAACATGTAGTTTTTGGTAAATTTCATTGGTAATGGGAGCATAATTTGATTATGGCTAATAAATGACACCCTAATTTCAACCCATATATTAAAAATTTAAATACAAAACCTATTTGGCTTAGACTACCCAATCTACCTCTCCAATTTTAAGATTTTTTGTTTTATCAACTATAATATAATTTATTGGAGAATATTGGGATGTTGACCCCAATACTTTAGAAGGGATTCATTCAACCTATGCTATAATTTTATTCAATGTATATATCACCAAATAATTACCTACTCAAATAGAACTAAAATTCAAAAATAGAACCTAAGCACAACGATTAGATTATGAAGGTTTACCCTTCAAATGTCACATATGTTTTTGGATTGGCCATTTCTGATTATCACAACCTCAAATATAAAAATAAAAATTATTGGTGGAAGGATTATATTCATAAACATATTATTATACAAGCATTATAATAAAGTGAATAAAGTAGTGAGGTTGTTGATTTAGTTCTAGAAACACAAATGGATGATTTGAGCATGAAGATAATGGAAGATCACACCTTCCAAAGGAAACAAATAGATTCAAGTTTTTAATGATTGCTTATAAAGATATTCCAATGGCTTGCACCCATTTAAAGAATATTCAATCAACCAATTTAGAAAGAGAAGAATTTTCAAGTAATATATCTTTGGAATCATCTAAATCAATTGATTCACTTAAAATATCCATTCCAATTATACCAAATATAAGAGAAGGTGGAGATTGGACCACCATGTGTAATAAAAAGTAAAAAGAAGTAAGAAAGAAATATATATTTTGAAAATAACCCTTAGATATAAAAAATAAAATTTATATTAAAGGTCATAATTATATTTTGTTTCTTTTCTCTCCAACTATTTTGTGATTGTTGTTATTTTCTACTATTTTGGGTAGCTTTTGGTTTTTTTTTGAAGGCTTTATTGCTCCATCTAGATTTGTTGTCCATGCATACTTGCTTATTGTACTGGGTAGGGTCCCTTTTCAAAACCCACTTTTACTAATATTAAAACAATAAAAAAAAACACTAATAAAAGAGAAAATCAATGAAGTTATTAACAATTTGTGCATGTGTAATGAATAAGGTGTTACGATTTGGATGTTATGCTCTTAGGAAAAAGGGAAAATGAATTGGTTGAGGAAATAAGGGGAATAGAAAAAGAGGAAAGGGGTGGATGATCTGACTTCAAATTCCATAATGAAAGTGGATGCTTCCTACATAGTCCCATGGACTTCACGCCAAATGTAGTTCTCCTAGGGATATGGGATAGAAGAAAAGTGATGTCATGTACGTATCTAATTAAAATGGAGAAATAGGAAATGTATACTCACAAAATGGTGAGAGTGATGATAATAATAGTTTCTCAAAAAATGGTGAGAATGTAAGGCAAATGGAATCACAAATGAAAAGTGAAGATGTAAAGAGTAGCCAAGCTGACCTAAGATGCCTCATGCATCCACACACTACAAATAAAGTTTGTGTGGACCTTACGCCGATGTAGTTATCTAAGAATTGGGAGGACAATGGTATGGCAATGGTAATGTGGAAATGTAGTGAGATAGATAAGAGGTTTAATCCTAGATAATTTATGGGGATTTATATCTCACATGGAAATTATAAACCAATTTCATGTTTTTATGATTTTTAGGGCTTTCTTAGTTATTTTCAATGTTTTTGAGTTTTTTGAAATAAGGAAATAAAGGTAATATGTTTAAATTCATAATTAACTATCTATAAAAGGATACTCACCCTTAGGTAAAGGCTCAAAAAATAGCTAAACTAGTTGTAATGGTAGTCACCCTAAACCAACAATAGAACTTAAGGCAATGGGGGATACCAAGCAATAACAAGATTGGAACAAAAATGTGACATATTGAGGAAATAAATGTTAATATAAGTAATTAGACGAATTTTACAAGGAACTATCAATTTGGTAACACCCTTATCAACATACCCTAAAAAAATTGTTAGCAAAGAAGCTACATTTGCTAATCATTGTGAAGTGCCTTTAGAATAATGGTCATTGAATAAACTTGTAACACCTATTCATAATCATGATCATGATTTATAATATGAATGGCATAGGAAATGAATAAATAATGGTCTAAGGAATGGTGTAGTAAAATTAATATCCATGGTGTAATGAGTGGTACAATAAAATAATGAAGATGAAATAGGTGCCCCCAAATGATAGATCCTATAGACAATGGTTCATTTTCAATTAAGTATAGTATCATTTCAAATGCATTATGTTCATTGGTTCCTTGAGCTCTTTCCCATCTAGTGCAACCAGTCTATATGCCCAAGAACCATAATTTGTAATAACAACAAAGTGTCCAAACTAATTAGCCTCAAACTCACCCTTCTTAAATTTGACATTGGTATTATTTTAATTATATTTTAGCACCAAAATACTAATATATAATTCTTTATAGAGAATATGTTGGTTGTATCTACATCATAACTGATTTTGATAGGCTCATAAATGATCTAATTTTGCTTGTTATTTCTTATACAAGAGCTCTAGCTCTTACAATCTAGCCACTATATTATTCCTAATAAGTTATATTCTATAGTTAAATGTGCAGAGAGGGTAAATTAATCTTAGTAAGAATAATGGACTCATAACCAAAAACTAAGGAAAAGCAGGTAACACTTGTAGGTGTGTGGGTACTATTATTGTAATCCCATACACCTAACAATAATTGTAGATACAAATCACAACCAACATCATTGAAAATCTTATTTAAAAATTTAATAATGGTTTTATTATACACCTCAACTTTAGCATTACCTAGAGGGTAAAAGGATAAAGAATTGTTATGTTTGATTTGGAATAGGGAATAAAGGGTCTTGAAATATTTATTTTTAAATGGACCACCATTACCAGTTATAATAGTGGGGGGAAATCCATAACAATAGATGAGATGGTAATAAATGAACTTAGAGACATGTTTTCTAGTTATATATGTTAGGGGAATGACCTATGCCCACTTAGTAAAGTAGTTTATGGTATTTAGGATATGTTTGTGACCATCTAAGGAAGTAGGGTTTATTTTCCATATGAGATTGAATCCCCAAGTATAAAACAACCATGGTGTAGTGATCAGTTGGAGTGATGGGGAAGAAGTGTGAATAAAATCACTATGATTTTGACAAGAATCACACTTCTTGACATGTCAACAAACATGCATATCTATTATGGTCCAATAATACTCGATACGAATGAGTTTCTTAGAAAATACCAATCCACTAATGTGGGCCCCATAAGTTCCTTCATGTATGTCCTTCAACACTAATTTATATTCTCTTGAAGATAAATAATGAAGTAACAGTCCATCATAACCCCTACCATAGGGTGTATTTATAAGTGAGGTCTATCAGGTAGTTTTGTGGATGAAGGCTTTATGTTGGGTTCATGATAGGTTTGAGGAATAATGTCATCATGAATATAGTTATATAGGTCTTAGTACCAAGAGATGTCAAGAAAAACAATATCGCATACCATCTTCGAATCTCATTGTTCATGAGCTGGTTGAAGAAGGTTCTTAATGAGAAAATGATACTCTTTAACACTATTTTCCACTACTAGCATGGATCTAATAGTTTCCATTACATTTGTTGATCTATTATTGGCCCTTAGTATTTAATTAAACTGAAGAACTTAAAAATGTCACTTGAACTTGTCTACCATACTCTTGTAAGGCTCAAGCTTATCATCCCTTATTTGGCACTGATTTATATCTGATTAATGACTAATTAGGAATCCTCATATACTATTAACTACTAAATATTCTACTATATGATGAGACAAATTCTTACAATCAGTGCTTCATACTCAACCATGTTGTTAGTGTAATGAAAACTATTTTGGAATGCATTGGGAATGACATCCCCTTATAGTGTAATGAAAAATATACCAGCCTTAGATCCATGGGGTGTGAAGGAGCCATCAAAATATAATGTACACTATTTGGAATCAATAGTATTATTTCTAGAGTCAAAATTGATTCATCTGGGAAATCAAAGCTAAGTGGTTGCATATCTAATATAGGGGCTTCAACAAGTTGATCTGAAATAATTTGACCCTTAATGTGTTTTGGTTATGATATTCCACATCAAATTCACTTAGTAACATTACCCATTTGGCAATGCAACCTATCAAAATGGATTTAGATAATAATTAATTGAGTGGATCAATCTTGGTGATGACTATAATCTTGTTATTGAGCATGTAGTGATGTAAATTTTGAGAAGTGAACATCATTACTAAACAAGCCTTTTTAATTTATGTATAGTTATTCTTGTAATTTATGAGTGTCTTTTTCAAGTAATAGACTACATGTTCTTTTCCCTACTCATCATGGTGAGCCAAAAGTGACCCTAGGGATTTGTTAGAGATATGTAGAGTATCAATTGTCTTCTTGGCATATGTGGTATCAATACTAGTAGGTTGTCCAAGTAATTCTTTAATTTTTCAAAGGCCTGGTGGAAACTAGCATCCCACTGAAATGTGACACTAGGTGATTAAATGGGTGGCATACATATACCAATTAAAAATAAACCAAAGAATAGATTAAATTTTACCTTAAATATTATGAAGATATTTAAGAGTAGAAGGAGACATTTACATAATGGATTTGACATTAATATGATCAACTTCAATGCCTTGACGCGACATAATGAATCCTAAAAATTTTCCCGAAGTGATACTAAAGACACACTTCTTTGGATTGAGATGCACCTTGTATTCACAAAGTCTCTCAAAGATTCTTCATAAAACATTAGGATGGCCTAAATGTGTCTTATATTTAGTGAAGATATCATACACATAGTCTTAAACAATGTCATGCACCATGCCATGGAAGATGAGAGTTATGACATGCTAATAGGTTTCCTTAGCATTATTCAAGCCAAATGGCATTACTTGATAATATAATGTTCCTAATGGAGTGGTGAATGTTTTTTTATGTTGATCCTTAGGTGTAATCTTGATTTGATTACATCTTGAGAATTCATCCATGAGGGAAGACATATCAGATCCTCTTTTTGAGTCTATGATCATGTTAATACTTGGCAAAGGGAAATCATCCCCAAGATAATCCTTGTTAATATATCATAAGTTTGTGTACAAGTGAATTCCTTGAGGTTTTTTAATGACTAGCACAATCTTAGATATCCATTCTAAATAGTCTAATATATGAAGGAATTCTACTTCTAATAATTTTTCTAGTTATTTTTTAACAAGTATAACAATGTACAAATGTATCTAAATGAACAAGTCAATGCATCACTATAGATGGGTATAAATCCAACATGTTAGAATAAGAAAAGGAAAATATATCAAGGAAGTCCTTGGGGATATTAATAATAAACTCCAACTCCTTAGTAGTGATGGATGCACCTAAATAAATTACCCTAGGGTCATCATAGGTCCCAATGTTCACCTCTATTATTTATTAAACAAGGAGCATGAAACCATACTCAAGAATACATTTGTCGTATTCTATTGTTTATGAGCCATAGGGATTACCCATATAAGAAGAATCCTAATCTATCATTTCTGGTAGTTGTCAATTGAAAAATTATGCAAGTAAATCTTGTACTAGCTATGTGAAGATTATGTGTTCCTCCCCACTGCTATTGGACTTAACTAAAATGATTGGACTAGGGGACACTAAGATTATTGAGGCTATGATAGAATTTCCCCATATAAAGGCATCTAAAATAGGTTTTAACCTATGGACTTGTCTTTATATTTACTTTTTCCTTAATCTAAAGGTGCCTGAAAGAGGTTTTCACTTGAATATCTAAATGTTTAACTATATTTATGACCAAAGAAGTTCAATTTATCTTTAAAGTAGGTGATAGGGTATAATGTGAAGTTGAAGCCTTATTTATGATCATCAACTGGTAATCCATCTCTTAGGCCCATGATTTAAGTGATGGATTCTTCATTCTAGAATTCATCCAATGGTATAATTGATAATTGATGGTCTTAATCGATCAGGATCAAATGGAGGGACAAAGGAAAATTTACTATAATGGTAAGGATGACATTGGTATCAAAGAGGTTTATGTGAATAAGCTCATTGTAGGAAATATAATTAGACATTACATCATTTTAAAGATTATTTCATTAGTAATGAAGTGGTATCACTCTCAAAATATATGGGTTCACCCCAAGTGGCATGAATCTAAGACATTGACTTCCTATATGCATTGTTGTAGGCACAAATTCAAGAATGCCTTGTGATTTCCTCCCCATGCCCCCCAGAAAAAAAAATAAATTCCATGATAGTCTTAATTTTCCATTATCTTTTTTGGAATGGGGTACTTAGTGTTTTGATATCATGTGCTAAGTCCATCACTATACAACCAACCTCCTTTGGCACTGGTGGCCCGATCTTGATTTGGTGACATGTCTTTAATAAATATATGTGGATCTAGTAGAGTGGAATTGAACTTTATTTCTAGATCATGTTTGGCCTATCAGATATATGTTTGGGCCTTACATAGGATTGTGGGTATTTGGGCCATATTTTGACATGAAAATAATTTTGAATGTGGTATGTGGCTTTTCCAGCCTCTTCAATGACAAAGTGACCAAAAATAAATTCAAGAGGTGCATTATAAGAGATAGATGTGAGGTTACCAGGGTTTATGTAATTAGACTTGGGAGATTCATATACTTTTACTTTATTTTTCTTTCCTACATACTCAGTACTAGGACAATAATTATAGTTCTGATACTTGGCATCTAGGTTTTTGTAATATAAGTATGGTTATAGATCACCAAAAATATTGACCTCTAATCCCGAATGAGGAAATTTAAGGCATTGGTGCAAGGTGGAAGGGATTGCTCATAGTTAATGGATCAAAAGATGACCAATAATTAGATTATAAGATAGTTCAATGTTAATGAAAAGGCACAAGGTGGTATGGGTGATAGGCTAAACAATAATTGACAAATAAATGGTGTTGGAATATTCTCTATCAACATTATTGTAAGCCTTTATTGTGATAGTATCTAATTAAATATTGGATGTTGTGTAACCCAAAGTTTAGATAAAATTCAATGATGATATGTTTAACCTTGAACCATTGTTTATAAGAACCCAATTAACTTTGTGGTAGGAAATAATGTCCTCGATGTACAGGAGATTATTGCGAAGGGGACCAAGGGATGCCATATTACTTTGGTCAAATATGAGTTATTGACCTAGGGATAAATGCATCCCTAGTGATTGGAATTAGGATGGATAAATGTAATTGGGTACCTTTTATTATTGGAGAAAGTCATTTAATATGGTCTTGTGAACTTCAAACATACGTAAGATGTCCAAAATAGAAATTTACATAGGTGTTTTGATTTCTTGTTCACCAATATTATATGGATTCTCAGTATAAGGGTGAGGTGGTTTGGATTTTGATAGGGTATTATCTTGATTGGTATTGTCATTAGTAGCATAAAGAGGTAAAGGGACATAAAGGGTGACTATGGGATGTCTATTTATGACTGCATAATTTTGAGTTGGGAAAGTACTACTAAAATTAGTAGAATTAGGTTCTAGTCTTGGAATAGTAATTCTTGATGGTTGAGGTGTAATTGAATTGATATAAACCATGTTGGAATTACCTATGATCAAAGGTGTTGGTCCAAAGATAAAAGGGATAACACTCTAGTGAGTGTGAGATAGTTTAAAAGGCATGAATTTCATAGTAGTGATGTAATTATTTATACCACATCCTAAAACATTGCCATATTCATATGGTACTCTGTGATTGCCAACTTGGTTAGTTAAGGCATCATGATATTCATTATGATTATTTTGGTTATGATTTTGGACTTGTATTTAATGTTAATGTTGTTTTTGTATTTAGTTCTAATTGGTGTATTGTTGTTGATTATTGTGCTTGGGAAAGGGGTTCTTATAGATTGTCATCTCCTGATTGGTATTGAGTTCTCTTTTTTCTAAATCAATTTCCCATTTTCAATAAAATTTTCAATTAGGTGTCTTAATTGTACTCACTTATAGATTTAATGATCGATCACATGATGGTAATCACAATAATCATTATCATGAAACCGTGCTAGTTTAAGATGAACCTTTGGAAATGGTTTTATATCAGGCCAAGAAATCCTATTAGTTATCACCAAATTTTAGAATACCACTTTGTTTGGCTCCCTGAGGTCACTAAAAACTCTATCTTTTAGTATCTTCATCATGGGGGAGTATTTTTTAATGCAAGTTGAGGGTTGGGTGGGTTATTTAGACAAGTGGTGGCTACATTGTTTGTACATGCCTTACATCTATAATCCCATTGCCAACCATGTTTTTATTTTTAACAAATGCATTGGTCTAAATTGACACTTGATTTGGTATTTGGTTATGAACTAGTGTTTAGGTCTAAGAGTATATCTTATAAGACCCTTGCTAATAAGTGTTTTTATATCTTCACCCATTTATCAATTATTTCTTCAAATGTATAAGCATAATTGAGTATGAGATTATGAGCAAGCTTGGTATTTATGTTTTGTAAAAATATCCCTACTAATTTTTGGAAAATTATGGGAGAAATGACTAGTTATAACTCTCCACATTTATAAGTATGGTGAGAATATCTCTCCTCCTCATTGCTTGGTGTTGCAAAAATATACAACCATTAATTTATGTTCTATGTTGTAAGTGAAGTGGTTGACAAATTTTTTTACTAGGTCATTGAAAGTAGTGACCAATCTCTATGGTAATTTGAGAAGCCATTCTAATGCTTGTCTACCTAAGCTGGATGGAAATAGACATAGTAAATAAACTCTACTGTAAACTACCTCTTGGCATGTTATGAATAATTTTTGTATATGTTCTCCTAGATATCTTTTCCCTTTATACTTGTTGAGTTTTATCATTTCAAAATAGGATGGGAAAGGCACCTAGAGAAAACTTATATCAAATGGATAAGGCCATATGTCATCAAACTTGTACTTCATAGGTGCTTATTTACTTGAATTTCTAAAACTATCTCCTTTAGTGTATTTCAATCATCAATATTAGGTGCATTATATGATGAAAGGAGGTCATTTTGTTTGGTATTAGTGAATTTTTATCCATGGTTATCATTGGCGTAAGTAGGAATGGCTCCTCATTATGCAGTTCTAATAGGGATATTCACATTATATATTGAATTCTATGTTTTATGAGGGATATATTATTCATTTATATTTTAGCTAGAATAGGTTGTTCCTAAGGAATTCATTATTGTAAATGGTAGGGGATTTGATATTGGTATGACATAATTTATTGTTGGTTTTAGGGAATTTGTTGTTGATTTAGAATAAGTCATTGTTGTTGTTAGTTTTAAATAAGAACCTTTTGTCATTATATGAATTGGAAGAAATTGGTAATGTGTTTTATGAATTATCCACTACCTATTGTGGTGTTGGATTAATTAAACTTATTATTGAAAATGGGTTGGTACTTGTGAATTATTAGGTGCTTGTCTTGTATCAGAAAAGATATTTTGATGATTGAAAAATGTATGTTGCATATTAAGTGGAACTTATTGTGAAGCACTTATTGGTACATATTGTTCAGGAGGAGCCATATGATCTACATCAAATGTAGGATTATCTAGGTCTTGTTTTTGTTGATGCAACTAATTTTTTTTATATAGATGCAAAATTGCTGAATAAGGTTCTATACACATAATATTTTAAAACTTTATCAATTATTGATGCTTTCTCTATTGCAAGAACTCATTGAGTATCAATATATTTGAGTGCAAACCTTAAAGGGTACTCCACGAAAGGGGTGGTTAGACCATTGGTGATTTGTAGGATTTTTATCCCCTAACTACTACTTACTATCTACATAACATGCTACTATTTACTTCTCTAATCCCTTCCTCCTCTCTTTCACACTCTTCAAAGTATTTCACTACCTTTATTAGCCCCTCTCTAAGCCTAAAACCCATTTTTGAAATTTAGCATATACTATCAACCTGGGCTGACCTTATATTTAGTTTTTAAAAATCAAGTTATAGGTCTAAATCCACTCTAGCTGACCTAAATTGGGACCTAACTTATTTTTATCAAATAATGATACATGATCTATTGGGTAGACCCTATCAGTGAAACTTTAAAAAAGGTTTAGGCTTAGATTCAACTATATATACATCCATTTCCATCATTTATTAAGAAGATAAGAAGAAAAAGAATATATTACATATCTAATTATCTACCATTCTACTTGAGGAACATAGCTTAGGGTTTCGATAATTTAATTGGAGATATCAATCTTGTCTTATGAAGAAGTGTTTTTTATGCATAAAAAATTTGTGTAGCCTAGAGATAACTTATCCTTGATATCCTTACATACCACAATAACCTATTGTGAAGTACCTTGTCTAAGGTAAAGATTGAGGCTCAACGGGTTCATCTTTAAAGGTAAATATTCCTAATTTTATTCTTCTTTTATAAGAGTAGATAAATTAGCATTTGTACTTCTTCCTCATGTATTAGGAATTTCTATACATTAATTTGAGTATAGATCATCTATGCATGTTTAATTTTTATGTTTATTACCCCACTTTGTGCCACAAACTTTAGTGAGTAATAGATTGTGTTTTAGTTTAATTTGTATATACTTCATGAATATGAAAACATAGGACCTAGCTAGGGTTATTACATTATGTTGATTGACTAGAGGATTTGGAACCCTCTCTAGTGATGTTATTATGGTAATATATCCCTTTTTTAGGTTTAGTAGATCGTATATGGTCATGACCCTGAATATCTAATGTATTATAAATCAAAAGTGTAAGTAGGATTCATCTTCTTCAAGTTAGGATTGATTAATAGGTCAACTACATTTTCCTTTATATCATTTTGGTGAACCTAACATGAATCAAACCCTTGTAGGTTTTCTTTCATGCATTTATTTTATCATCATATTATATATATCTATTTTTGCAATACTGTATCAAACTTGTTGATATAGTTTTAATAGTCTATGTGAAAGTTTAACACACATTCACCCCAAAATAACTCTATTTTTTTCTATGCAGGTCTTCTCAAAATATATGTGATTAGATCAGTCATCTTACCATAGTATTCTTATTTAGTTATAGGATTACATACATAGTTGAACTGATTGACTCTATTCTCAATTCTCTTTTTTCAACATACAGGTCTACAAACATAGTCAAGCTAATTGACTCTATTCACAACTTATTTTTAGCACATAGGTTTTACAAACTTGATCGATCCAGTTGAATTTGTTCACATAATATTTGAATAAGCACTTTAGTATCACAACATAAAATTTTGAAATCTAAGCATATTCAAACCCACCAAGGTTCATTCTTACTCTATCATTTCAATTTTTTCATTTCTAGTACTATTTTTCACAAGTTTACAATTTATAAAACTATAGCCCTAGAACCAACTTGGTCGACTATCTTGACATAGGTATGTAGCATGTTTTCTATCTAGGAAACATAGTTAACCCATTTGAACATATTCTTCAAGATCTTGCTTCTACAAAATAGTAGTGACCCAGTCAAATCTATTCTATATTATTTGCATATAGCATCACCTAAACCAATTAAATACTCTTCATAATCAAGGAATTAACATATTTTTCATATTAATTAATTCACCTTTCATTTTACTTGCTTGCATGATTAGAGTAAAAAACATAGATTAACTAAGTAGTTTTTCAATTTAATGATTTAGTCACATTATTTTTCTCTTTTTCACATCAAATCACTTTAATAAAAAAACATTTAATATTTATCTTTCCAAGGACTACCTACTAGGATTTCATCACCAAGGGGAAAGTCGACTTGGTTTTATGGCCATGTATAAACATGTGGTTGATGGTATATATTAGCAAATATTCTGACACCCTTATCATTATGAGATTTTGAAGTGAGTGGGTAGGCCCCAATACCAAGATAGTACCATCACCAATATAGATCTCTTTCATCCTAAACTTCCTTAAACCATTTTTTAAATTGATTTTTAGTTCCTTATTACAACCAACTCCCCATCACACTAATTTTAAACTTTATTATAACTTAAAAACACTTAGGAATGACCATTTAATTAACATTTACTTTCAAGTTGTTGTTTTATATTTTATCATTGTATTTTGTATTGCAATACTTGCATTAGCTAGCATTAGTGCAAGGTTTTACTATGTTATAATTGTATCAATCACATTAATCCAATTGATTGTGTGTTTAATTTAATTTAATTATATATTATCTTGAAAAATATTTATATATTTTTATAACACTGTCATACCTATAAACATAGACTCCTATAGACTATTCATCTTGTTTGCCTTTAATACACATCCACTCTATCCACCTGTGTATTTTTATTTTTCTATCAAGTTTCCTATATAGTGATACATAGTCAACCTATCTGACCATGTCCTCTTGTTTCCTATTTATTTTCCTTTCTGTAAGTACATATTCAACTCATATGACTATCTTCTCTTCTTTTATATTATATTTCCTATTTTTTAGAACACCATTGCCCTGTTTGATTTTGTATCCTATTTCCTAAATTTTCTTTCCCTCAAGTTGTTAATCTCCTTTTATAATCATGAATTTATTTTTTGACGATAATATAGAGTTAAATATAACAAACATGATGAGTCTTAACAATCCTAATAGGTTTCCAAAGAAATAACTTATAGATTTCACTTTAGATGAAAACATTATTTAGATTGCCATTCGTACTACCTATTATGAGACTCCTCCTCATTCATCCTTAGTTATTAATCCTTTTTTATATTTAGAAGATGAGTGTGAATTAAATTACACACCTAAAATTATTTTATTCATTAAAAAGTTTCCTCAACATAGAGGAAAGGACTCTTCAACCATTTACAATCTTATGATAGGTCCTCAAGTATAAGAACCTCATTCACCCTCCTCTACATTATCTCATGGATTTGGGGTGTTGTAATAATTCATAATGTGGGGGGGGGGGGTGAATAATTTTCTCATAATTTAGTATATTAAATTCAATTCAACATTCCATGAGGCATTCATTCACATGAAATATTAATGCAGACATAAGCAACTATACACGCAAATCATAAAAGAACACAAAAGTTATGTGGGAAACCCTCTTGTGGAATAAAAAACACTAAATAATGCAGATGGAATACAATTCTATAATTTTAAGTTTCAAAGTTTAGTGAAGCACCGTCTTCACAAGGATGTTCAACCCCTACCTAGTTGAATACCTAACCAACTAGTCTTTTATAAGCTCAATCTTGCAAGGAGGCTCCAATCCCCTTAGGTAAATTAGAGAAAACCAAGTCACATATGATATTTGGTCACCTTATAACACCTATTTATAACTAAAATATATATTATAATGTCCTATTTCATTCTTTATCCTTCAATCTCACTCAAACAACCTCTTAGGCCTTCTTGCTCAATAAGCCCTCTCCTTGGCAATATTAGGTCAATTTACCTTATTCAACACCTATAAAAACATGGTTAAACATTAATGAAATATTAATCTAAGTATTAGGATAATATTAAATCCCTCAACCTATTCATAAAAACTCTATGTCCTTTGCTCAATATCTCAATATTCTAATTAGTTAATATAGCCTTATTAGGCTTTGCCTTTATACTCAATTCTTTCTTTTACCCATATTGGTAGGCCAGGATCCTTAACACACTTGGATTATAATTAAAAGATATAATTACACATGTTTCAAGATTTAAATAAATAATAAATTACTTGGTCATAGTCCATAGGAACCAATTTCACCTTTAAGCCTAATGAAGACCCAAAACAATTAGGTCTGTCATATCCACACGTTACCACTTGGACCCTTAAAAACACTTTATATATTAACCAATTGAATAAAAAAATTAATAAATTTATCAAATATACCATTTATAATTTCACCTTGTTACCTCAAATTTATTTATCCCATTTCACTACTTGGACCTACCAATTCGGTCTCTTTGCCAATAGGCCTTTTTACTGCCTATAACTCTGTCTTGCAAATTTGAACTATGTAAACAAATTTTAAAAATAATTAATTAATTAAATAATATTAATAGGTTAATTATGAATTTAAAAACTTATAAATATGATTTTTTCTCCACCACATATGCCAAAAGGACTCAAGAACAATCTTATAGATAGCTTACTTAGAAACACCAAACACTGTCAAAACACAATCAAAGTCATTTGACTTTCTAAAATTTAATAGAGACTTATAATGATAAAAAATTAATTAAAATGATCATATGAGTCATTTATATCACCAAAAATATATTTTTATCATTCAACTTAGTGAAAAGTGACTCGAGAACATCCTTTTCACACACAAAAAAGTTGCCTGTAGGACAAAAAACATTGTCAAGAAAATCAACTTATAGAACACCTATGGGAACACTTATATGAAAATTTAGAATCATTAAAATATATATTGAAATATATATTTCATGTTAAATTATTAATATTGGTCTTAGAGACCAATCTCACTATGTCAATCTACATAGACTCCACTGTGCTAGACAAACCAATTTGATGGCAACATTTTGCTTGAATATAAGAATAATAAACTCTTTAATAGAAATATAATATGAGGGATAGGTATTTAATTATTACACCATGAATTTTTATCCATCCCTAATCCTTTTAACCAATCCCTAAACATATTCTCATTCTTGCCTAGTTTTTTCATTATTCTACTCATTAGGCTAGTTTAGTGATAGGCTAATTTCCATGACTAATTTTGCACATGTTTGGTATATAACATAATAAAAAATTTAATGAGAATAAATTATAAGAATTAAACATCATCCTTCATTAAATTTCATGATTTTACTTGTTCAACCTTGCCTGTAGCATAAAAAACCCTAAAAATAAGGGTTTTCCTATAGCTTATATTCATTATCAGGATTAAAAAAACTACCTAAGGAAACCTTGAGAATTATTTTTCATGTTATAAACACTAAAATATATAAATTGGACCATTCTAAGCCATAAATAATTAGATCTTTCATATCAGGTCTTTGTAAGGGTTTTAGGAGGGTTTTAACCATCTTACCTTCATAACAATCATTCATAAAGGATTAAACCTCAATACCAAAAACAATGATAAGGAAATTAAGATATGGACCTTACATAAATACCATGAAGTGTTAAGGTTCTCATTAAAATTTTTCATGTGCCAATGAGCATGATAAACTTCTTCTCAAGTGTGTAACACCTTATTCTGTGCACACAATCAATGTTTCCATAAAAAATCTTGATTTATCCTATAGGTATTGACTTAAAAATTGGTATAAATGCTTATAATAATCCCTAATACCTTTTAAACAACTCTTAATTTCCTTGGTATCCTTATAAATTATCTTGACCCCTACTTAGGTCATTAAAGGTCACTTTGTGCATTTAGGCGTTATATTACCAGTCTTATATGAACTATGGACACAACTTGAAACCTCTTATACTATCTTTAAATATTCATCCACATGTAATAGAACATCATAAAATTATTTCAAAATACCAACCTTTCTTACTAGGTATCTTCATACAAGATCTAAGCTTCAATATTGTCATTTGAAATCATATAAAATATTATTTTCATATCTATAATGTCTTCATAGCTTAAAAATTACTTATGAATTTACTACTCAAGATGTCT
This sequence comes from Torreya grandis, assembly GCA_037957365.1. Classification (NCBI taxonomy): domain Eukaryota; kingdom Viridiplantae; phylum Streptophyta; class Pinopsida; order Cupressales; family Taxaceae; genus Torreya; species Torreya grandis. The sequence continues at coordinate 2,023,765 of JARHVA010002603.1, forward strand.
AGTGCTTAGAGTTTGAACAAAAATAAGCTATATTTTTAATTATTCCAATATTCAAACTTGATTATAAATAGACCTATAAGCTTTATCTTAGTCTCATCACAACTTTGTATCAGGACCTCATAAGGACATATTGATTAATGTGCTTACCTTATATGCTCTTCAGAACTTAGGGCTCAATAAATATGCTCCCCTTGAAACTTTTACTTGATCTTGACATATAATCAAAACTTATAAAGGATATCAAGCTGCCTAAATTTTCTCTCAAAAGAGAAACAAAACTTTTTACCATACACCACATTCACCGAGCATGACATCAACTCTAACTTGTGATATGAGAGACACTAAACTTTACTTTGACATCAATGACAATATTAAAACCTTCATACCATCATTAGGAACATAACTCAATAATATCCCCATTTTCCATTGATAGAAAACATTCTTAATAATGCAGATCATTCTCCACTACTGGAATTTAAAATAGAACCTTTCTCCCTATTTGACATGAATGACAAAGGTTCACCTTCTTGGTAGACTATTTAATCCTTGTACCTAAGGAAAATAAGATTCATTAAACCTTACGCAAACATAGACCAAGCTCACATATCAAATCTTGAGGCATGATTGACTTCTTTTGTCTCCATGAAGATTCAATACATTTTCAAAATTGAGACTTTGTTTGATCATGTCATCATACAACTTTTTTGTGGCTTATCACTTGTGATTACACCTGTAGCATGTTTTCTTCAACTGAACCTTAAATCTAAAGGTCTCCTCAAAACCGCAAGGTTCCCCCTATGATCAAGCATCCTTCATGATTCTTGATTGTAATCTGAGTGCCTCCATAAAGCCTAATGGAGTCACCTCTGCTCTAGCTATCTATAATAGCATGAGTTTAGGAGATTCCCAAGTCTCCATGTCTTTACAAGATGATACTTCCTTAATAATCCTCTTGTGTTTGATTTATCCTTCCAAATTTAATCCTTTAATTTTTTCTTGAGAAGTCTTTTGGCTTGATTGATTGATCCTATTTCTTCATCAACAAACTAATTTGATAGAGAAATTTCTTGGCATTCATTTGCATCTTGAATTGTCTTTACCATGGCAAACAATCCATTTAAACTTGTAAACTGGTTCTCCACCTTAGGTACCTTAGGTTTCCACTTGTTGTTTCTTTCTTGTTTTTTATAAGCCTCAAACTTCTTATCTTGTCTTGAGAAATCATGTTTATAGTACCTTATAATGTGTCCAACCTTATAACAATTGAAGCAAGTTATTCCTCTAGATGGAAATACACCATAACCCATACCTTTTGGGTGATGATTCTCCTCATAGTTCCATGAAAATTCATTCTTGAAGGGCCTTCTATAATGCCTTGATCTATGACTAAATTAGTTACATAAATAATAATACCCATTTAAATGATTAGCATACCTTATGGTGTTAGGTTGAATGGAAGTGTTAGCTTTCATTCTATTAGCAACATCCTTTTTTGGTTGATTATTGACCCTTTTGAATTAATTTATGTCCTTTTATTGATATCCAATGAAACTAAGACTTGTCTCATCATCAACATTATTTTGACTACTCATAAGGCTGTTCAGATAATTTGTGATATTTTAAAATCTTACAAAGGACTTAAATTTATTTGATGCTTATTTTAATTTAGCTCTCAAAGAGTTCACTTCAACCACATACCTTGAACATTCTTCTTCTTTTACTTCTAGGCCAATAGTCACAATTTCAAGTTGACTTTTCACTTGTTTGACTATTTCCTCTTATTCTTTGGATTTATTTCTTAGTATAGCTTCAAACAAGTTGATTTTCTCTTCATAGTCTTTGATAAGGGATCTCATCACCCTATTATTTTTCTTGACCATCTTCAGTTCTTATAGAGTATTCATTAACTAAACTTCAAGATCCACCTCATCACCTTCCTCATATGGATCTCCAACAACACCTCCAATCCATATGGATTCTTCTTGATTTGAGCAACTTGCTTATTCAGCCATGAATTGACATCAGGTCCATCATTTTCATGATCACTCTTTGAATCACTTATCTCACTCTCATTAGATGAGTTTCAATCTTCCTTGGTGTAAAAAATCCTTTTTTTTCATCATATCTTTTCAAATTTTTATTGCTCTTATCAAACCTATAGGAATTTTTGTCATCATCATGGCCTTCATCATGCTCTTCATCATTCTTAGCCTTGTGATTATGATGGAATTTATTAGAAAAATTTCTTATTTATCCATAATTAAAACATTTGAAAGGTAATTTACTTTTGTATTTACCTAAACTTGTCTTTAGCTTCCTTGTGAACAAAGCTATCAACTCATCATCATCAATATCAAATTTGTCATTGTATTTAGCCTTATTACCTTGTGTCTTATTCTCCTTTGGATTATTTTATACCTTGAATAGATATTCCTTATTTGTAGGTATTACTTCATTTTTCCTCATATAATAGGTTATTAGGATTCCATATAGTCCATCCATCTCTAATTTGTCTAGATCCTACATTTATTCAACAACACATACCTTAGAATAAAATTTGGGAGTTAGAGATATTAAAACATTTTGAAAAATAATAGTCACTTTTAATTATTATTTTATACTTATTATGATGTTGAACACCTCATCAACCCTTAATAAGTAGGAAATAATGGTCTCATCTTAATTCATTTTTAGACTTTCAAATTGTTATCTATGCTTGGCCAATTTAAATTTTTAGTCACCTTCATGAATAGTTTTCAAGTTATCCCAATTTTTTTTGGTAGATATATAGTTCATAACCTTCATAAGTTCTGCTTTAGATAGACCACACATAATTCCATTCATTGCTTTTGAGTTGTTATCCCTGGCTTTCTTACCTGCTGCATCTGTAAGAGGAATAGGGGGTGTAATATACCCATCCAAGATTGATTGACAAACATCATGACCTTGAGACTTCATATATGTCTTAATACTCACACTCTAGAAAGCATAACTAGATCCATTAAACAATGGAAATTTGCTTGTGGAGAATCCACCTTGTTCTTGACTAGCCATATTAGCTTGTTTTTAAAATCCCCTTTAGGTTGTAAGACCTCCTTCAAAGGATGTGATATGATACCAAATGTTGGAATAATGGCTACTTATAGGGGGGTGAATTAGTTTCTCAAAATTTAGTATATTCAATTCAATTCAATGATCCATGAGGCATTCATTTACACAAAAAATCAATGTATACATAAGCAACTATAAAAATAAATCATAAGGGAACATACCATTTATGTGGGAAAACCTCTTGGGGAATAAAAACCACTAAACCATGCACATTTAATATATTCCTATAATGTCAAGATTAAAATTTCAATGAAGCACCAACTTCATAAGGAGATTCAACCCCTACCTAGTTGATCACCCACCTAGCTAGTCTTTTTCAAGATCAATTTTGTGAGGATCCAAACCCCTTAGGTAAATTAACACCAAACAAGTCACCTCTAATATATGGTCACCTTATAATACATGTTTATAAATCAACTATGGATGACAACCTTCTCTTTCATTCTTTATAATTCAATCTCACTCAAATAGCCTCTTAGGTTTTCTTGCTCAATAAGCCATCTCCTTGGTAATATTAGGTCAATTGGCCTTGTTTAACACATATAAAACATACTTAAAATTAATTACATATATATTAGTTTTTTTGATATTAAATCCCTTATCTTTTTCACAAAAACTCTATGTCTTTTCCTTAATAGCTTAATATTCTAACTAGTCAATATAGCCTTATTAGGCTTTGCCTTTATACTCAATTTTTTATTTTACCCATATTGGTTAGAAAAGATAATTAACACAATTAGATTATGATTAAAATATATAAATACACACGTTTCAAGAGTTAAACAAAAAATACATTAGTTGGTCATAGTACTTAGGAACTAATTTCACCATTAGACCTAATGGAGACGTAATGTAATTAGGTTTGTCCTATCCACACGTTACCACTCAAATACTTAGGAACACTTCATAAATTAAAAAATGGATTAAAAAATTCACACTCTCAAGAGATTATTTATATTGGTATAATCAATTAAAAACCCATTTGATCATTGGATTGGAAGATTTGGTTAACTCCTTAGTACAAGAGTTTCAAACTAGTGATCTCCCTAAGAATAACTTAGCTCACTTCATAAATTGCAAACAAATTGAAACTAAAATGACACAAACATTCATTCTATGATGGAATCACTTGTCTAACAAATGTGAGCATAATATGGTAGATGAAAAACTTTTCCACCTATTCACTAATGCTCTCCACCCCAAATTATAATATTGGGTTAACACTCTTTCTCCCAAAAATTTAGAAGAAGCCCTCAAATAAGTTAAGCAAAAATATTTTCTCATACACTAATTTGAACCATCTAAACCTACCATAGGCACTGACATGCTCATTAAAAAAATACTATCATGCTACCAATGATGGTGTTACTAATACTTATGACATTATTCAAAACATTAAATCAATCACTCCAAACAACACTATGGAGCATGTTCCCCTATAAAAAACACTCCTAATCCTACATTATCTCAAACAAATAACACTAATGTCCAAAAACCATTATCATTAGACAAGATATAAAATTATATTATAAGGCCTATACCATGTTATCTTGACCCCACTTATCTAATGAGCTCATTCTATGATCCAAATAATTTTTGTTGGTTTCATACAATTTGAGGCTACTCTCATGAGACTTTTAGATAATTACATAATCTATCTATGGTTTTCCTTCTTGGCCAAAAATTTGATCATGAATCACTCATTCAAAAGAAAAAATAATCATATAACATATATTTTAAATCCCATAAAACACAAAACAAAAGTCAAGCTTTAAATCAAGCTAATGTTCATCTTGATAGATACAAAGATCCTCTTCCCAATCATTAAGATATCAATGACAAACCTACTCTTACAAATAATGTTGACAGTCTTATATACCTCACTACCAATGAATAAAATGTGGTAAATATGACTAACATGTGAAGATTAGTTTATTTTATCAACTTCAATCCCATATCCATGTATCAAACCTATCAAAAATTCCACATCATTCAAGACACTTCCCTATCTCATCTTATAGAGTTAGGGAAAGAGGACCTTATAATTATCTAAGAACCACTTTCAACAACTCAATTGGATAATTCCTCTCACACTATCTATACTCTTCCCCAGACATATAGAGACAAAATTCCCCAACCTTACAATAGTATTTATTCCCCCCAATCATAAGAAATCCATAAAATCCCACCACCTCAAAGTAATCAACCTATTTATCCTCAAACTCAACCAACTACATCTTACCAACACAAGTTTAATTATACTTACAACCCTTGTTCATATGAGATCTTACAACATTATGTGCCTATATATAGAAATCCCCACATGGGTTATGAATAATGGGACTCCATTGTAGAACTTTCTCATCTCCCATCTCAAATCCCTTTCCTTGAATTTATGTGAAGTTCCCCCTATCATCAAAACTAGATAATACAATTACTGTTTGAAATAAACATCCTTCATCCTCCTCTAGTAGGACACAAAACTAACTTGTTTGGGCCCATACATGTTGATGGAATAATGGACACTTCTCTTTCCCTAAAGTTTCCTATCACTTCCATGATTTTAGATGAGATTTTGATTCATACGGATGATCCTTCCCTATTCATTAACATCCAAATTAGTGATATCTAAGTCAAGCATGCCTTGATTGATGAGGGTTTATATAATTGCATTGCCTCCCTTAATTTCATAAAAAAATATTGGATATTTCAAATTTAATATCAACTCCAAACATAGTACATGTCAAGGCTATGATAGAAGGGAGATGACTCATTTAGGTTGCATGTGGCTTCCCATTATCATCCCTCCTATCACCATTTTCATGAAATTTAAAATATTTAGCTTTCCTCTCTCTTATAACATCTTTCTTGGTAGAACTTAGACTCATCATATCAGGGTTTTTGCCTCATACACATGCCAATGCATCAAATTCCACCATAATGGTGCTATTTATAATATTTAAAGAGGCAAAAACTCTTGGAATTTTGAATAATTCCAAGAATTTGGTGTATTTAAAATTCTTACCCTTTAACCTTTGCCTAGATCCCATTTAGTTAATCTCAACATTTTAATTATATCATCAATTCTACCTGAGGTTATAATGGTACCCCAAACTCAGCAAGATCATACTATCTAACCTCCTATATTGTAATGATGATGAGCTAGATGAGATAAGCCTCAAGATCAATGTTTTTGATCTATCACCTCATATCATCACCCAATTTCTTGCCTCTTTTCAAAATTTCTCTTATCAACCTCCTAAAAATGATACACCTGTGGTCTTAACTAAGACTAGACATTCTATTCATCATGTGACTTAAAATGATAAGGTCATACCTACATATACCATTGAACTACCTACACTTGAATATGATGATAGTTATGCTTTAGATGACCCATTTCTAGGAATACTTGTCCAGGCTAGAGATGTCATGATTATTCGATATCATACTTATTTATTTCAATATTTTCATTTACCTAATAACATTTATTCCTTCACAATGCCTAATTCTAGTATGCTTCCTATTTTTTTTAGGGTAGAGATGGAGAAATCACATAGGACACATCTAGTTTTAGTAGATCATCTTAGAAGCATGATCATAGATCATGCCATGACTGTTCCTTACCATCTTGCTAAATACTAGGATCCCTATAGTTTGATTACCCCATATATGCTAGCTATTGCTCTCAAGCCTTTTGTATATCTAGATTCACCTTTAACTAAGCCTAATTTGGTTCTTACACCTACTCTATCTTTAGCCAAGCCTTATCCTATTTTTGATCTTTCTTTACCTTTAGATGAGCCTAGTCTAGTTTCTATTTTATCCTCTCTTTCCCTTGGTAATGGCTTTCTTAATTTTCCATAGCTTGATCCTATGGATACACAATGGGCCAATCAACCTTACTGTGATATCTGTAAAGTTTTTAGTCATTGGAATAGAGACTTCTAGTTGTATCAGCCACCCCTAGTTTCTTTTTCTACCTCTTCTATTAATAAGCCCCTAAAGACTAATAAAAACCATATCTATTACTTCCATGGGATAGATAATGTTTCTTCCACTCATTTTTATAAGATTAAATAATATATTGACACATTATGTCCCACTTTTGCTCAACAAAAATACAAGGCCATAGCTCTTCCCAAGGTGCTACCTGAGTATATCCCTAAATATGGGGAGGTATATTGTCTTTGGTACCAATGCAGTACCCATCATACCAATCATTGCCAAATTATCTACCAACACCTTCATGATAACCTTATGACAGTACCTACACCAGTTATTCCTCCTTCCACTAGTCACCCATGTAAGAAGGCTCCCACTTCTTTGCTTATGGTACCTTCTTCCCCACGTGTGGTTCCTTCTCCATTGGTGGTGTCTCCTTACAATACTATATATACCATTATTATTCAGGCACCTATTCCCCTCCTTGAGAATTCTATGCATGAGAGCCCTCATGAGCATGATCCTTTAGATATGCCTATATTTTCTATTGAAGCAATTTGGAGAGAGGTCTTTGCAAAAATTTCCATGAGGATTGATGAAACTCTAAATGCCATTAAGATCCAACTTAATAGAGATGTTTTAGATGTTATGGATAACATTTGTGAAAATGACATGGTGTTTCTTCACTTTATTCTTCATTATGACTTTGGATTGGAATTGTGATCCACTATATATATATATATATATATATATATATATATATATATATATATATATATATATATCATTTAAATATGTGTTCAATTTGGTTTCACCTATCTATTTCACATGGATATTTATATTATGCATTATGTGTTGTATATGGTTTCATTTACTTTCATTTTCTTATGGATTTTTATCATTCATTCCATGATTGGAAACTTGTGTTTATGAGTTCACTTATTTCATGGATTTATTTTTCTTTTGCAATGATTGTTTGATATCTTATCTCAAAAATCTAGATAATTATTATTATGACTTGGTTATACAAACTTTGATCCCCTTAGTAGCCTTTTTCACCATATGATCACTTAAAAAAAAGACATCTCATTATATTCATATTTATTGATCTAATTTGTATCTCCCTTTATTCCCTTATATTCCTTTCACATAATATGCATACATATAGTTGAAACCTAAGTGTTTAGTCATCCATATCTTTGGATACTTAACTTCCTTTAGCCAAAGTATATATATCATTTAGTATGTCACTTATATCACTCATGTTGGTTATTCTAAATCTTTATGGAGGAGGAATCCTAAAAGCCAAACAAATTAAAATTCAAATCACACTAAAAGACATGTTTCATAGCACATCTCCTTTTTCTAATCAAAGATCAAACTCCATAGTTGGCCTCATGATAGAGTCAAGGTCCATTAGGGTGCAGCAGGCCAATAATTTAGAAAGGAGAATAAAAAAGTATTTTAGTGCTACCTACTTTCTCACATAAGTACCCAACATTCACAATAGATTGATGGCTCTATGATAGGTCCTAAGGAATGGGCAAATTTTTTTGGGAAGGCAGGTTCATTTTAATTTTATTGTTCATATACATAGCATGATTCAATATTAGTGTCTCATGTATTTTCCTATACAACTTTATGTTTATTTTGAATATATATCCTTTGAAATTTTATGGTCACTAGACTCTTAGTGTCTCTCTTTTGTACCTAGTATGCCTCATGTTTCCTAAGGTTTTATCATAAACACATATGTCATGTTTTTTTACCTTATTTAATTTCATATATTCCAAATATTTCTTAAAAATTATTGTTTTGTTAATTGATAATTCCCCTTAGGGTTTCCCTTTGTGAGTTGTAGTGTAAGATAATGGAAAGGACCAAGCTCTCCTCACAAATTACCATAATAAAATATTTCCTTATTACCATTCACCTTATTAGTGCTCCCCTTGTGAGTTATAATGTAAGACCAGGCCTTCATCACAAATTACCACTTTAAAAACATCTTTTAAATCATTCACACCATTATTTCCACCTCATTGGTGTTCCATTTTTGAATTGCAATGTAATATCATAGATAGGAGTAAGCCCTCTTTAGAAAATAGTCCAATACCTAGTTCCTACTATAACCAAGTTATATTGCAATTACATGCATAAAATTTGAGATAATTAGTTTTTGATTATGAGTTACACATTATTCACATACTTCCCATCTTGATTTAGTATGTTTTATGATGAATTCATAAGTCTTTCACTTTTATCTTCTTATTTTTTGATTGCATGTATGCTTACAACCATTTTTATTAAATTTTACATACTTTCTAGATTGAATTAGTGTGATTAATTTAATTTCCTTCTACATTTTTGTCTTTGTTTTTATACTTCCCATATTGATTTAGTATGATGGATTAACTTAATTGTCATGTTTTTATACCATTGCTATTTCATGTGTTTTCCATTTTATTAAAAAATTTCATGGTTCCAAATGTGATATGGTGTGATTTTTGTTTTTTAAATTTCAATGAAAATATTTTACATTGTTTGAAAACATTTGTTTCCCTTTTTATCATATTTTAGTTTATTATATTTATTCATATTTTGGTTTTACACATTTCCCATTGTGATAAAGTGTGTATTAATTTTTTTTTGATTATTTATACTTTTCCAAATCAAATTTTGCCTTTTTATTTTTAATCATGCATGTGTATCACATAATGATATAAAATAAAACATACATCACATATTTCCCATATCATATACAAAAAAAGTAAAATACATGTGCTAGAAAGGAAATATATCCATACATCCACATTTAAGTCCAAGTACAATTGATGAGATCAATGAAAATGTCAACATCAATAAATGTACAATAGGTACATCCCTAAGGCTATTATCTATCATATATATCATGTGGCCTAACCACACTACCTATAGAAACCTGTGACTAACCCTTGTGAATCATATATTGTAAAAAAGCATCCTGGGATCTCAATATAACAACTTATCCTTATATATTGGCCACTTTAGCATTTACTTTTCCAATTGGATGTTAGTCACCATTGTGTAGTTCTCTCCTATACTAGGGCTTGCTAGGCCTATGCTTCTCCATATCCAATCTCTACCAGTGGTTGTGACCCATCATTGAATACTTGTAGCTATCCTATGGCCTCTCTCACCAGTCTAAACTAGCCTACCTGAGTTGGAGTAGATGGAACCTCAAGATCATATGGTTCTAGCACCATGTCCAAAATGTCATGGTGTGTAGCCATAACTAGTGCTCTTCATTTGACCTCATATATCATTATATTTATAACACCAAAACTTGATAAACATTAGATCTCTCTCTCTCTCACACACACACACACACACACACACACACACACACACACACACACACACACACACACACACACACACACAAACACACACACATCTCAAGTTATCCATCTATCATAATAAAAAATGTAACTAGTGTTCTATATCAGAAACTTAAAACAATTTTAAACCATTTTTCACTAGTGCTAGTGTCATCGATCAAAATATCACCATTTGCTCACCCATCGAGCACCTCTTCTATTAGTTGCATCTATACCAATATAAATACTAGAGTCACCACTTAAACCTACCATTGTTCTATAATTAGTGATCTATAAATGGACCAAATGTGTCTTAGAGCTATTGTTGGATCCCTCTATGCAATAGATAGTTCTTGTACCTCTTTGCATTGATGATGCCTCTACCTTCGATGAGTGCATGTTGGTCATTACTACCTTTTCTATGGTACATATTGTGATATTTCATCCACATCCATTACATCTCCTCCTTACATCCCCAGCTCATCTTGATGTCATATGCGACCAACCCATGGTCTAGTATGCTAAGGCCTAATCACTAATATCTCTATAAGTACCCCTCTACCTCTTCTCCTACTCATATATGTAGCATGTTATTACAAAAAAGTAGGAAATACTAGAGGATTTGATATATGGGGAAGTACCATCTAGATATGTACATGAGCTACCAAATGAGGATCCACCCATGAAGTATAGTGGCCCATTATCATCACACATGCCAACCCTATCACAATAGTATCCCAACTAGGCCATATGGCAGCTATGTGAGTGTAGGGATGCCACATAATATAACCTCATGTGATAGTCTATAAGGATAAAATAGGGGACATAGCCCATGATACATCATTATTTCTCCATCACAATACTTGAGGCAACCTATCATCGACCATATAGGGCAACCAAGCTAGACGATACATGAGAAACCTCTCATATATCCATGCATTAATAAAAATCACTAGGCCCATCATATTCTACCTTATGGAGGTCATTCCATACATATCATGTATGATTTTTACCCATATCATAGACCCAAAACCATAGAGCACTCCCTAATCCACTATGGACTGGCACAAGGCTATCACATATAGTCATACCTTGCCATCTGACTTGTGATATAGCACTCAAGTTGCCACAAGTTCTATCACTACCTTTCAGATGTCCAAAATGTCCATTATATATATATATATATATATATATATATATATATAGAACAATCTTACCCATAATATGGGGTAGGTCCTATCTAATCCTATAACCCATTGAGCTAAGGTTCATCTCTCATCCATAAACTCTAGTATATTAGTGATCACTAGTGTCCTATCTATTAGAAGTTCAAATAATGTATGGATGTCCTCCAGAATAATCACCACCTTGACGGTGTCCCCCTCCACTTCCAATTATAAAGTGTTGGTAAATAATTCCCATCCTTCTAAGAACATGAAAAAAAGATTAACACTTATCATGATATATCTCATCTCCATGATCCCACAAAATCCCAAGGTGCCTATTTGAGCTCTATCCACATTAGCCAATCTCTCCAATGTATCTATTAGTCATGATGTATCCGCTAGGTGCCAAAATATTTGATATCTCTATAAAATGTCAAATAATAGAGGATGTATTAGATATTAGTATCATAAGAAATTAAAATACATTATCAATAATTTATAAATTAACTAATTCATCAATTTATTTGATTTAGTTTCTTGTTAATCATTCTAAAATTACATGAAAATGTTAACATCAATACACACACACACACACACACACACACACACACACACACACACACACACACACACACACACACACACACACACACACACACACACACACACACACACACACACACACACACACACACACACACACACACACACACACACACACACACACACACACACAAAAAAAAAAAAAAAAAAAAAAATAGATATAAAATAAGGCTAAGATACATCATGTCTATCTTGTGGCGTAACCACATAACCCATAGATGCCTTTGACTGAACCCTATGAATAGTATGTTTTAAAGAGGTAGTCTAGGATCTCAATACAACTTGTCCTTGTAGATTGGCCACCTGATCTTGTATGTTTCCATCTAGATGGTAGTCATCACGTGTGTATCTCTTTCTTATTCTAGAGCTTTCCAAGCCTATACATCTCCATGTCTAATCATTACAAGTGGTTGTGACCCATCATTGTGTGTCTATAGTTATCTCATGGCCTCTCCCACTAGACTATACCACCCTCCCTAATATGGGGAAAATGAAACCTCAAGATCATCTTGAGTGGTAGGGTCATATGGTTCTAGCACCATATCTAAAATTTCATGGTGTGTATCCATAACTAGGGATCCCCATATGACCTCTTATATCATTATATATGCAAAACCAAAACTAGATAGACATCAAATCACACACACATAGATACACACACGCGCACACACACACACACACACACACACACACACACATCAATTCATTTATTTATCATAATTGATAATGTAACTAGTATATTATATCAAAAATTTAAATCAATTTAAAACTATTTCTCACTAGTTTTGATGTCACTGATAATAGCCTCACTGTCTGTTCATCCATAGAGTACCTCTTCCATCAATTGAATTTGAACCAATGAAAATACCAGAGTCACCACCTAAGCCTTCCATAGTATTTTTATTAGTGGTCTCTCAATGGAATAATTATGTTTTGGTTATACTGTTAGATCCCTTTTTGTAATATTTAACACTTACACCTACTCACGTTGACGATGCCTCTATATCCAATGAGTGTGTGGTGGTTATTTCTACCTTTTCTATGGTGTATATTGTGATATTTTATCAATATCCATTAAATATTCTCCTTTCATCCCCACTTCATCTTGATGTCATACTAGACTAACCCATGGTATATCATGCTAAGGCCTAATTAATAATATCTCCTTAGGTACACCTCTACCTCCTCTTCCTCTCATCTCTTTAGCATGCCATGCCCAAAAATTAAGCACTACTAGAGAATATTATAGATGTGGAAGTAATGTATATCCATGTATGAAATACATGAAATGAGGATCCACCCATGAAGTGTAGTTTCCCATGATCTACACATATGCCAACCCTATCACAATAGTAGCTCAAATAGGCCTTATGATAGCTATGTGAGTGTAGGGATGCCACATAATTTGCCATTATGTGATAGTCTATAAGGATAAAAAATGGGGTAATACCCATAAAACATGATTATATATTAATCATAAGACTTGATGCAACCTATCATCAACCACATGGGGAAACCTAATTGATTGATATATGGGGAATCTCTAATATATGCATAAACTAATCAAAATCATTGATGCCATCATATTCTACCCTTTGGACATCATCCCATATATATCATGAATGAGTTTGACCCATATGATAGATCCAAAATTTTAAATCACTCCTTAATCCACTATGGATTGGCAAAAGGCTATCACATACAATGGTACCTTTCCATTTGACTATTGACACAACACTCGTGCTATCACAAGTCCTATCACTACCATTTAGATGTCTAGAATGGCCTATATATATTAACAAGATAACCATAAACCCAAGTTATATCTTATTTGAGCCTATAGGACACTAAGTTAAGTCTCATCTCTCATCCTCAAACTCTAGTGTATCAATGATAATAATTGTCCCACCTATTAAAAGTCCAAACAATGCATGGTCATCCTCTAGATTAATCACCACCTTAATGGTGCCCCCCTCCATTTCTCATCATAAATTTTTGGTCAACCATTCCCATGCTCCTAGGAACATGACAATGAGATCAATACTCAGTGGGATCAATCTCATCTCCATGATGCCATCAAAGCCCAAGGTGGCTAGTTGAGCTCTATCCACATCAACCAATCACTCCAATAGATTTGGTAGCCACAATGCATCCACCAGGTGTTAAAATATTTGATGTCTCTATAAATTATCAAACAATAGTGGATGTATTATATCTTGATGTCATAAAAAAAAATACATTCTCAATAATTTATAAATTAACCAATTCATCAACTTATTTGATTTAGTTTCTTATGTTTTCTAATTTTTATACATAATTGGCCCATTTGATACTAAATAAACCCTTTTTATGCTTGATTGTATCAACTTTTTAAATACTAAATCATCCATTTCCTAGTTCTATCATACTACATCAGCCCTTTGGTACATAGTAAGCCCTCTTTATCAAATTATATCGACCATATATTACCAATTACATTGGCCAAAGGGTACTATGTTAACCATATTCCCATTCCAAACTATGTTAGCATAATACTATGGAATCAACCACCTTTAGTAATTATATGTTAACCAATTGATATAAAATCAACCCCTTTTTACATCTCACCTTATGAATTGAGTCAACCAATTAGACTCTATTCTTTGTCTGTGGTGACTTTTTGACCATTTACCATAAATGCCTTAGGCATTTATTGGTCTAATCTCTTCCTAACCTGTACCCTATTTTGCCCCTAGTCTACCTAAAAATTTCTTAGGGTCTATTTCAATATCTAGATTTTTCCTATTGAGCAATTTTGTATATTTATCTCAATTTTACATAAAATTACTCAAAAATTGAAATTCATATTTTCTTACCTATGTTACACTAACTACGGTGACTATGCATCCTCCCCATCAAAGTTTTTGTATCCTCAACATGGTCGCTTTCTAAGATCACACTTGGTATCTTAAATTTATATTTTATTAGAATTTAAAAAATAAAAAATGAATTAATTTTCACCCTATTTATATTTACTATTCAAAATTATTTATCTGTCAAATATTTGCAACCAGATTCTATTTTTTAACCATATCTTTATTTCTACTAGCTTTTTTTTTGAAATAAAATATGTTCTAGAATCATGAAATCATAGAGAATCCTTTCACATATTACAAGTCTATTTTTTAAACATTTTAATTTTTTGCTATTTTTCTCTAATTTTTGTAAGCTCGCTTAATGTTTTGTACATTGGAAACCCTCACATTTATTTCACTTCATTTCTTATCTAAAACTCTAAGGTAAGTAAAGGTATGCATTTTTTAAGTATGTCATTTAATTTAATTAATTATTTTATTACTATAATTTATTTATCTTCAATGTTATGTGTTACTATGTTCTTTTCCTAAAGCACCATTCCTTGTTACACTTTCATGACATGTGATGAACTTTGAGTGGGGCATATGTATACACATAATATTTTTAAACTTGATCAAAAACCATTTATTTCTCTCTTATAGGAACATGTTGAGTGTCAATATCTCTAAGTGCATGCCTTAAAGGGTACATTAAGAAAGGTGTGGGTAGACCATTGGTGCTTTGTAGGATTGTTTCCCCTATACTACCACTTTATATCTACACAAAATTCTCATACATAATTCATTGATAATTATATCCTCTCTTTCACACTCTTCCAAGAATTTAACCACTTTTATTATCCCTTTTCTAAGCCTAAAATTCCTTTTTGATATTTAGCATACATTGTTGGATAGGACTGATCCTGTATTTAATTTGTTAAAAGCACGTTACAAGTCTAAGTCAGCTCTGGCTGACGTATACCATAACCTAGTTTGTTTTTATCAAATAATGATATAGGGTCGATTGGGCCAATTCTATCAACTAAAATTTTAGAAAGGTTTAGGGTTAGATTCAAAGATAAATACACATCTATTTACATTATTTATTAGGAAGAAAAGAAGTATAGTAATATATTATGCATTTGCTTATCCACCATTCTACTTGAGGATCATAATTTAGGGTTTCAATACATTATTTGGAGATATGGATCTTGTCTTATGGAGAATTTTTTTGGATGCATAGATAAGTTGTGTATCCTAAAGATGACTTATCCTTGTTATCCTTACATATCACATCAACTTCTTTTTAAGTACCTTGGCCAAGGGAGAGATTAAGGCTCAATAGGTTTGTCCTTAAAGGTAAGTATTCCTAACCTTGTTCCTCCTTTGTAACAGTATATATATTATAATTTCTACTTCCCTCCCATATATTACTATTTTCTATACATTAAATATGTATATATCTTCTATGCATGTTTAATTTTTATGTTTATTATCCCCACTTTGTACCACAAGCTTTGGTGAGCACCAAAATAGATTTTAGTTTGATTTATATGTACTTCATGAACATGAAAACATAGGACCTATCTAGGGTTATTGAATAGTGTTACTTGACTAGAGGCTTTGGAACCCTCTCTAGTGATGTTATTATGGTAAGATATTACTTGGTAGGTCTAGTAGATCCATCTTGGTCATGACCTTGAATATCTAATATATTAACAATCAAAAGTGTAAGTAGGATTTAAATTCTTTGAGTTAGGATTGATTAATAGGTCAACTACATTTTCCTTGGTATAAATAGGTTGTATCCAAATAAGCCATTAAGTCAACATTAAACTATTTTATGTAACATTGACTAATTTAGTGTTTAGTGAATTCTATAATGTGACTAGTTTGGGAAAGATTAACCAATGGACCCTTTTCTTTACTAGATGAAGTGATGGTCAAGTTTGGAATTTAAGTATGAGGTTACTCTTATAGTTTATCCTATACTAAGATAAGGGTATGCAACTTTTCCATTGTAAAATTGGGTGGGATCCTAGCTTCGTATTCTATTAACCTTAAGAAAGCTTCATCTTCATCTTCTATGGGTTGATTATTGAATATAACTTGCTTGATCCCATAATGGGAGGGAATATTAAAACATATTAAATGTTCCTCTCCATTGTTAAAATTTTCTTCCTCAAAGTTAGTGCCATAAGAGGCCCCACTACAAGTGTAACTCAACATGTTTATAATGCTACTTGGTTTTGAAAAGCATTACAAATGTGATCTTGGTTCAAATTAGTATTAGAGTTAAAAATGATGTCAAGTGGTCTTTGAAATTTGGATTTTATTTAAAAAGTGTTTGAATAAATAAATGGAACTATATAATAAGAGTTTGGCACAAGAAAATCAAAGTCCAAAATTAAACTTAGAATAAGGACAAATGGTCTTGGTTTTTTAGAATTTGGAATTACTTAGAAAATATATTGACCTTGATTGGTCTTTGATTCTAATTTGGAATGAGACCATAATAGAGTCAAATGGTTCAAAATTTTGGAATTGGTTTGGAACAAGAAAAACATAAGTTTGAATTCAGCATAGAACAAATAGTGTATTGATATCAAATGGAAATGAAATGAGGCCAAATATTTATTTGAAACTTAGGGTGTAGGTTAACACAAGAAAACCTAAGTCTAATTTTAGAATAGAAATGGGTAGCATAACACCTCAATGTGTATATAGGTGATAATGTGTTTGATATGAGAACTTGGTTTTTTTTTCAAATAAGGTTTTTAATACATGTGTTTTAAAAAAAATACCTCAATCAATCATGTGGAAATTGACATGAGTTATGAGATAGTCACTAAATCCCTTTGATATACTTGATTTTAAGAGGATAAAAAATAAGGTTTATTAAATAAGTTATTACACGTTATTGGTAGGGTTTTTGAGATCCCTTATCTTAAAAATTTGTATGTAAAAGACAATTTTCAATGGATGTTAACCTTTTCAGCCATGCATCAATGATTTATTCATGGAAAATGTGGATTTTACCCTAAGTTTTTGATTGGCATACTAGCTGATTTTGATATGCCTTTCAATATTTGGGTGCTTTAGAATAATCCATTAATTAGATGTAAGGTCTTATGGGCCATTTTCTAAAGGGTATAGTATATTCATGACCACTTTAGCCATTGGGGTATCAATGAAGTGCTACCAACGTAACTAGGCTCTGAAGTGCATAGCATCTAAGATACCACTAACATTGATCTAATTTGTATACCTTGTCAAATAAGAGGGTTGGTACGATGCTAGGATATCACTTCCTAGGTCAATTCACCCCTAAAGACCAATGGGAAGGTGATGAAATCCACCCCACAAAGTCAAAAAATGAAAAAGGGAAAGATGTACTTGAATTTTGATTATTAGGACTACAAGAATGGGAAAGAGAAGAGAATACATCAAGTAAGATTTATAGAGACAAATAGATAAGAAAATAAGAAATGAAAATCCAAACAACTTAAGTAAAAAACAAAAAGTAAATTCTCTTAAAAACACAAAGGTAATGGTGGTTTGTTCTTTTATTAAGCACTAAATTGAAAATATGAATGAAGTTTTCCTTTTGTGGGTTAGTTGTAAAAAGAAAACAACTTAAATAGATATTAAAACCTACAAAATATAGGATTGTATTTTCAAACAAAGGTTTTAACTATCCAAGAAATCTGATTTTAACTCTTTTAAACTCTTGAGAATTTTGACACTGGATAACTTCATCATTTACCAGAGTGAATATATTGATTCTAAATTGACTTCACCATTTTGAAATAAGACAAAATATAAATTTAGTGACTTCATTGATTAGTAGGGCTACCTCATTGATTATTGAATGAGCTTGCCATTTTCAATACAAATATAGTAGAAAGCATAATTTATCTTATTCTCAACTTTGTATTTTGATTTATGTTTTCACCAATTTTAGAGTTGAGTTCATTATTTGTTTTTTGACTTCACTATTTTTAATTTAAGTTCATTGTTTTTGCCAAAAAACAAAGGAAATAGAGAAGTGACTTTGTTTTTTTAATCTTGTTGATGTTTAGCTCAAGTTCATTATTTTTAACATGAGTTCACCATTCCCATCAAATACACAAAAATAGAGAGAGTGATAAAAATGATTTCATTGATTCACATGGTGACTTTATCAATTACATGATCAACTATACTAGCTCTTAGGGTAACTTCACTGATTTACAACA
Source organism: Torreya grandis (assembly GCA_037957365.1). Taxonomy (NCBI): domain Eukaryota; kingdom Viridiplantae; phylum Streptophyta; class Pinopsida; order Cupressales; family Taxaceae; genus Torreya; species Torreya grandis. The sequence continues at coordinate 2,043,018 of JARHVA010002603.1, forward strand.
TGACTTTCTCATATTTTAAGGCAATTTCATTGATTAAAAAATGGGAATTAAGAAGAAAAAAAGTAAATCAACTCCAAAATATGGTTTTATTATTTAATTACAAGGCTTAGAAAGTTATAAAGGAAGTTTATAATATGTACAAGTCCCATCGGGTGTGCCATTATATATAATAATAAACAAAGAGGGTTAATACAATGTTAGTGAGTCAAATCCAAAAAAATTCAAGAACCAACACTCTATGCTTTCTCCCTAGTGTGAGATGGAATTACTAGACAAAAAAATCAATAAATGATGCCGAACAAGACATTCACCTTTTTTGAAGACCCCACCTAACAACTAATTTACAAATGGTTGGGATTAGTTTGTGAAGTAAAAGTATTTTCCAATGCATTTTGTTCATTCTAATGACATCTCCCCTTGTCCACCAATGGATTTAATCAATTATGATGAATAAATGGTGAAGCTTTTAGCATGATTTTGACATTATATCTTTTGTCTTTGATCAATTATAATTAATAAATGGTGAAGCTTTTAGCATGATTTTGACATTATATCTTTATATAGTAAATCTTGAGAATTGTTCATGGAATCCCTTATATATATAGTTTTCCTAAAATGATACCAACTATCCATCTCAAGATCAAGATGTGTGGTCCAAGATTCATTTAAATTTAGAGACTAAATGTAATTAATGTTGAAATTAATATTTTGGAAGAAAGGATCAATTAATGAGCACGGCTTGCACAAATCAAATAATTATTAAGTATGGCTTGAATTTTTTATTTTGTGATTGATGATTTCACCTTTTTAGATATTTGTTGATGTTTGATTTTCAAAAATTAGATATTCAATAATTTGATATTAGTTTTTCACATAAACATTTGATTAGATTTGATTAGCTAATTGAATCTGATTATGCATTTTGTAATTCTTAGAATTTGCTTAGATATCATGCACTATTGGTTGAAAATATCAATTTACTACGTTATAATTTGAATATAAAAAAATTAGAAGAAGGATATATCATATAAGATAATGCCCCAATTAGAGACATATTGACATGGTTAAAAAATTACATATGATGTTTACAGATGAATCAAAGTGTTTTGGTGGTTTTAGTCTAGTTTGTGCATTATTGTGAAAAGTCATTTAGACTTGAAATTTTGACATGACAATGGTGAGAATTGAGTGTCTATAGAGGGATCTAATGTTGAATTATTTTCAAGATTTGTGTGAATATCTTGGATTAATATTTCATTCTCAAAGTTTTCATTATATATAGGTTTTGTGGTTCATCCTTTGCTTCATATGAGATATGATTTTTATAGATTTTCATGTAGATTTTGGTTAGGTTTATCTCATCTACTCCGTATATATTATATATTTTATGTGCTCCCGAGATTTTTTTAGGTGGGTGTATTTGTGAAATATTTATTTTTGAAATCATGCTAATAGGTAGATACTTTGTTTTATGGTTTGATACATATTTGTAAATTTAAACACACTCACTTCTTTATGATTATCAAGTTATTTTCACAAATGTAATTTTAATCACTGTTTCACAATTCCCAAATATTTAAGTAATTTTAGAGACAATGTGGGAGAATAATGTTGGGGTTGGGGAGAGTCTTATTCATAATGTGGAAGATGAAAATATAAAGTAATAAAATTATATTTTTAAGCAATCTAAACCAACTTTGATGATGTTAGATGATGCCTGGTCTAGAGTGAATTTAGAGAAATTAGTATTTTAAGGGCCAGGATTCAAGACTCTTATCACAACCAAAGACAAATCCATTATCCTTGGAAGCTCCTCAACTTTACAATGTAAATTACCAATCTAATTATTTAGTGGTTAAAATCTCATATCCTAGTTTTATGGAATAATGTTTTTTTGAGAAATAATATTATTCTTTATATGTATTCTACATGGTTATATTGTTTAACAGGTTCCCAATATTTTAAATAATTTTTATTTTCTTTAATGGGTTCATGTTTTTTATAAATGTTTATTATTATTTAAAATAATTTTTCCTACTTAATTTTTTATGTTAGTTTTGTTAATTCAATTATAGATCCTTTTTATGTTTAAATGTATATGGTTGGGAGGATGCTACAAAATTTATGGAACCTAGTTATATGCATGCATATTGAATTTAAATAAAATTTTATGAAACCTTTTTATAAAACCCATATTGTGCATGCCTTGAAATCATTGTGTTCTATGAGAATACAACCTTTTAGGCATATTGTCAAATAGTTCTTGTGACCTGTGTATGCCTTCACATTTTTCATGTGTACTAGGGAACTTGAAACTACAACATATGACAAAATTATGATTTCAATTATGATTTGATGAATTTATATTGTCATATTATTTCATCCCTATTGTTACAAATGACACCAATATGATCCTTTGGCCATGGTCACAATCTTGTAATAGTGTGATGTAATTATTTTGATGAAATTTTTGTAATAAAGATGATAATGTCTAAGGCTTAAGTAGTATATTATAAAGATGTTGTAACTAGTAACATTTACTGGGTTTTACCATCTATTTTATGGAGTTATCTTATGCTTTGATATAAATCTATTATTTTGTGCTAACGTTTCTAACTTCATTATATTTTAAAAAACAATACACTAAAAAACCTTGCATATTTCAATCTACATATATTGAATTTTTTAACATGATTAATATTCACATCTAGATTTACTGAAGAAAAAATAGTTAGTATGAATGAAAAAATGATCAAAAATTATACTTTATTCTACAACCAAGTAGCTCTAGTAGTTTAGACATCTTGCAAGGACTTGGTGATTTGCACCCTTGTTCATACTCCCACTAAATGTGGGTGTTTAACCTAAATACTAAATTGAGCTCTTTGATAAGGTACCCACTTTTATTTTTATTTTTTCACATGACTAACAATAGACTAATAGGGTTAAAATGATGTAAACACAAACAAATAGTAGATAGAAAGTAAGATAATGCTGTCAAAACTAATACTTTACACTATTTATTAGAGTTGTTCAAGTAGGTGAACAATGCTGAGGGTTTGCATTTTATTGATAAGTTAAAGTACATATAGGAAGAAAAATATTAATTTGAAAAATATTTACAAGGGTAATTCTCATTATCAAAGATAATGGAACTCATAACTTTGACCTTTTGAAATACCAAATGATGATCTTCAACAAGGTATTCACTTTTCACAAGAGACTTTCATATGAAATTTTTTAAATATGTAAGTATAAATTATTATTATTATTTTCTAAAATATTTTTGGTTTGATTATGTTTTATTAGATTGATGTGTTACCATATACCCTTCATGTACTACAATTTCATAAACTAGTTTGTGTGTTTTGCAAGGGATCCTTCCAATTAAAAGCTTACATAAAAGACTATTCATATCCCTAGTTAAGGATTTCATTTTAAATTATTGTCCGCATATCTATTATAATTAATAATTTTGAAGAATATTTGTTAAGGAAAAACATTGACTAACAAATATATGAACAAAGAAATAAGAATCATACATTACTGAGTCACCGACCCAAATATGAATTTTCAAAAAATTTTACCAAAAAGGCTAACATAGATGCATCTCTAACTATATGTTCATAATCCTTATAGTAGTGGTATTTCATTCATGCATAATAGTTGTGAGATAAGTTACCAAATTTGACAATATGACAACATAGGCAAACCTATTTTTAATAACTAATATTATAATTAAGACATATATAAACTAATTGATTAGCATAGTTGTGCATAGGCAAAAAACATCAAAAGATAAAAAATTAAAAATAAAGAAGATAAGGGTTGCTTCTATTGGAAGAACAAATCCACACAATAGACCACAAAAGGACATCCTTGCACCAAATGGAAGTTTCTAAGTTTGAGTCTGAACTGGTCCATCCAAAATTAAAATCTTAATTTTTTTATGGGGATAAACATCAAAGCATTTAAAAACTTAAAAATAAAAGTAGAATATTTTAGGTCTCGCTCTACTAACATATAGGCTTGTATAATATAAAATGAAAATATCAAAGCCACATATGAAAGTAACAAGTTGAATTATAGATAATTTTGTTGTATTTCTTGTTGACCCAAAAGGGAAAAATGCATAGTATTCTAGAGGATGTGATTTATTACAATACAATATCACCTAATCCATAATGATAAACTAGAGGAGGAAAATTGGAGAGGGTGATAATTCTGAAAGATACCTAAATTATATTAGTTTCTATATTGATCACATATAAAATTATAAAAAATAATGATTCTAAAAGGATATCCAAAACTTTTTCAGATTCAAGACACACATATTTAATACAAACAAATATAAAATTTTAACACTAATCCTAGAATTTGTGTTGATAAACTACACTAAAAATTTCAAGCTTAGTGAGGAGATAACAAATGTAAAAAAAATATAGTAACATTTATAGTTATCATGGAAACATTTGGAATATTTTGAATAAGATTGATTTACAAGTGACTACAAGCAATAATCCCTCATTGTGAAGAATATTACATGTGATCATGGAAAAATTTATAATCTTCCATTGTCTAAGGGGAATATTGAAATCCATGAATCTCTCTGATCCAAACATGTAAGCATGATGCATAAGATTTCTAATATTTTAAGATGACTACTTTACAAGTGATTATCAATGACATGATTCATATTATTTTATCTAAGGTGAATAATAACACCCCTAGAACTCTCTCTATATTTTTTATTTTATTTTATTATGATGAAGAGTATGGTACAAATGATTTCCCTATTGAACTATATTGTTCATATGAGGAGGAAGGCTAGATAAGTTTGGTCCTTAGTTCAACAATTTTATATTATTGGCTTATATATATATATATATATATATATATATATATATATATATATTAAGACTAGTTTTTTCAATGTAATAATAAATAGGGTTCTTCTATCATTAATTATGTAATAAAATTATTTTTCAATGTTTTGGATCTCACTATTTGAAATATATTCAATCTTATCTTCCCTAAGTATGAATTCACTAGTGAGATCCAAAATATCAATAAAAAAAATCTTATGCATTTGATTCTATAAAAACCCTATTTAATATATAGGTAGTTAATTATATCTTACTTCTGTTAATTTTTTTAATGACATTAAGGTGATACAAAATTTTAATCACTTATATTTTCTATCATAGTAGTTTTCCATAGATAGGGTATCATTATCAATATTGATGGTCACTACTATTTAGTACTAGAACAATGATGAAACCAACAATTGTTAGTGTTAGTTTTGGTTTGTTTTTTAAATGGAATTTATTAAATAGCAACCTAGGGTCTTCAATAAAGTTAAAATATTCAAACATATAGATATTAGTGTTGAACCAAAATAGCCAAGATAATTTTATTAGCATGGTTCCAAATTTACTTGTTATTGATTTACACATCCATCATCTATGGATTTTTGATCACCATGTTCAACTATGATCTTAAACAAGGTATCCACTTGTAATTTATTCACACACATGATATGGGTCCTTAACTCAAATACATATTAGGGTCTTCAACATAGGTATTCACATGTTATTTATTCATACTCTCACCACACATAGCTCCTTAACCAAAAGACTAAATTGGCCTCTTTGGCATGTTACCCATTTTTATTATTATTTGTTCACATGAATACGAATAGATTACTAGAGTTCAAATGATATAAACATAAACATACATATACAAATTAAGATAATGCTACCATAACTAATTATTTATGCTTTATTAGAGTGTTTCAGTCAGATTTACAATGATAAAGGTTTGTGTTTTGATAAGGTAAAACACTTAAAGTAATTAAAATTTTAATTACAATAATATTTATTAGGGTAACTTATTTGTTAAAGAAAGTCGAACTCCTAAATTTAGCCTTTTAAAACACCAAATGATGATCTTACACAAGGTACCCACTTTGAACAAGGGATTTATATAAGACAATTTTATATATACATAAATATAAATTATTTGAATCTATGTGGTTATATTATGTTCTAATGGGTTGATATGTTACCATCTGCCTTTCCTATGCTAAAACTGCTTAACCAAGTTTGTAGGCTTTTTAGGTATCCTTCCAATTACATGTTTCTATAAAATATATTCATATCTTTGTTAAGGAATTTTTTCAAATTAATGTTTACATATATATTATAATTCAAAATTTATAAAGATTTTTCTTAAGGTAAATAATACTAAGTAATAAATAAACAAGCCAAGAAATAAGAATTTTATAGTACTGAATCAATTATGAATTTAATTTTTTTCCCAAAAAGTATCATGGATTCCATCACCCTAACTATTTATTTATATTCCTTACAACAATGGTAGTGATTTCATATAGAACAATTATCAGATAAGTTACCAAATTTGACAATATGCTAACATTGGCAAACCTCTATAATATATAATCTTATGATTAAAACACATAAAAATAAATTTGATTAACATATTTTTGCATAGAAAAAATGTCAAAAAAAAATAAAAAAATCAAAATCAAATAAGATATGGGTTTCTTGTGTTTGTAAATACAAATCCACATAATTGACCATAATAGAACATCCCTACACCAAATAGAAATTCTCAAATTTTGAGTCCTAACTAGTCCATGAAAAATTAATATCTTGAAAAAAATTTAAAGATACAAACATCAAAGATTTAAAAACATTTAAAAGCTTTAAAATAAAATTATAATATTTGAGGCCTCACCCTAGAAACATATAGGCTAGTATAATATCAAAGCCTTTGATGACATATGAAAGAAAATAGGAATTATAGAGAATTTTTTTGGACTTCCTTTTGACCCAAAAGGGAAAACACATATTATTTTAGAGGATGTGACTTATTTCAACATAATAACACCTAAGCCATACTGATAGACTAAAGGAGGACAATTAAAGAGGGTGATTAGGCTAAAGGAGATATGAATTGTATTAGTTGTCTTGATCATAGATAAAATTGAAAAAAACATTGAGGTTGAAAAGATATCCTAAGATTTATCTAATTAAGGACACACCTTTTTAGTACAAATAAAAAATCTCTAACACTATGTCTAGAATTAGTGTTCATAAACTACAGTGAAACTTTCATGAGTAGTGAGAAGATAAAAAATGTAAAAAATGGATAGTAGCATTTATGGTGATCATGGAAAAATTTAGAAGATTATAAATAAGTTTCATTTACAAGTGACTAAAAGTAAGAATACCTCTTTGTGAAGAGTATTAACAATGATTAAATAAGCATTATAGTCTTCTACTATCTAATGGTAATATTGGCATCCATGAATATCTCTCTAATTCAAACATGATTTCCCTTTCCTCTATTTCAAACTTGTAAGCATGATGCACAAGATTTGTAATATTTTTAAGATGAATACTTTATAATTGATTATCCATGAAATTATGATTAAATACTAACATCCCTAAAACTTTATCTATATATTTTATTTTATTTGATGATGATGATGAAAAGTATGGAATAAAGATTTAACTATTGAGGTGTTTTGTTCCTATGAGGAGGAAGGCTAGACAAGTCCTTTCCTTGGCTTTTGGATTAGTCTAGAACTTCACCATTTGTGTGTTTGTGCTTCATATTTAATCCCTTAGGCCTTTATTTTCCAACAACCAATATTAGATGACCCAAGTTTTTAGAAACCATTTAGACATGGTAGACATTAGCAAAAGTTCATGGTAACAACCTCCTATGTATGATGGAAGGAAATATGGTGTGTGGAACATCAAGATAAAGACTATATCTAACTCTTAAGATCATGTATGTTGGTTTAAGGTGGATAAAATGAAGTTGTAGAATTAGAAACCTTTAATGCACTAAGCCAAACACAAAATAATTTGTTGAAAGAAAATATAAATAAAGATGCCAAGGCACTTATCTAAATCCAAATGGCACTAGTTGATTCAATCTTTCCTAGTATAAAAGTATCTACCCATTCCAAATAAACATGGGATATTCTCCACAATACCTATCAAGGGAGTGACAATGTGAGGCTTGTCAAGTTTCAGATGTTAATAAGGGATTTTTAAACTTTGATGATGAAGGATAATGAGTCTATTAATGACTTATTTATAAAAAAGAATGAGTATTTTCAACCAAAGTAAGACATGTGGTGATGTAATTAAAGACCATAGGATTATATAGAAGGTCTTGAGGAACCTTTTAATCACATTTGACCCTATAGTGGTTTTTATTTAAGAGTCTCAGTACTTAAGACAAATTATGGTGGATGAGATAATGGGTTAATTAAAAACACATGACTACAAAGGTTGAATCGATCAACCACCTCTTCCCATGAGCAAGCATTCAAGACTGATGTGAATGTGAGAAGAAATGGGAGAGGATAAAAAAATAAATGAAGATGAATAACTTATAATAGTTGATAAAGTGGAATGAATATCCATCAAGATTCACATGGAAGAGGAAAATGAAGGAGCAACAACACTTCTAGAGGATGATCTACACAAAGATATGATACATCTAACATCTAGTGATATTATTTCAATAAGTATAGACACTATGCTAGTGAGGGTAGAAAGAAATAGTATGATATGAATAGGTAAATGTCATATTTCTCCAAGGCACAAGAGGATAAACCTAATATTAATAATAAAAGGTGGAAATTTTTTCATAACATGCAACATTGTCGAGCAAAGTGGTACAGAGATATGGTATTTGGATAGTGGTTGTAGAAACCACATGAGCAGGAATAAAGGCATGTTCAACCACATTGATGAGTAAATAAAATAATAGGTAAATATGGGAAACAATGAGAAGGTCCTTGTCATGGGAAAATTCAACATTTCTATCCACATTAAGAAAGGTGATAAACGAAAAATTCAAGATGTTTACTATGTACTTGGATTAATCACAACCTTATTAGCATTAGAAAGTTTATAAAAAATGGGTATAATGTCATATTTGAGAATGTAGAATGCATAATTTATGATAGGAGTGGTTTCAATAGGTATATTGTATTAGTCATGATGATAAGCAATCAGATATTTTTGTTTAGAATGTAAAGTGAGCTCATAATATCATTTAAAACTATAGTAGTAGATGAGTCTACTCTTTGGCACCTTAGGTATGGGTATTTGAGATTTGGTGGGTTGATTATTCTTCATAAAAATAAAATGGTGAGAGGGTTTACCCTAATAAAAAAACCAAAAAAAAGTGTGTGAAGGATGAATATTGGGGAAGCAACATTGGAGTGAATTTACCATGGGTAAGTCATGGAGAGCTAGAGCTCCTTTAGAAATGATATATTTAGACTTGTGTGGCCTAGTGAAGACTCCCTAATTATCCAAGAATGTATATTTTATGAAATTCATAGATGATTTTAGATTAAAGACATGGGTTTAATTCTTGAGGAACAAATCGGATGCATTTGAGACCTTCAAACAATTTAAGGCCATGGTAGAGAAGTGAAGTGGCAATTACATAAAGATTTTAAGGAAGAATAGAGATGGATATATATATATATATATATATATATATATATATATATATATATATATATATATATATATATATATATATATATATATATATATATATATATATATATATATATATATATAATGAGTTCATGAAAGTTTACAAGTATAATGGGATAAATAATCAATTTATACCAAGTTATACACCACAACAAAATGGTATGGCCGAGAGGAAGAATAGGACCATACAAGAGATGGCAAGGAGTGTATTAAAGTTAAAAGGTTTACCTAATGATTTTTGGGATAATGCTTTAGCAACAACCATATAATTTTTAAATATTTTTCCAATAAATATTTTTATAGACATTATCCATTAAGAAGCATGGAGTATTTAGAATCCTAGTGTTTAACACCTTAGAGTCTTTAGATGTGTTGCATATGCACACATGCCCAAAAAAATAAAAACAAAGTGGGATGATAAAGGATAAAGGTGATAAGTGTATATTCATTGGGTAGAGTGGTCAATCAAAGGATTATATGTTATAAAATACAATCATCAAAGATCTCATAATTAGTTGGGATGTTTAATTCATTTATCATGAAGCTTAGGAAGAGAACTAAGAATAAGAACAAGTGTAAACAAGGGCTAGTGGAACCTTCCTTAAAACTAAAAAATCAAGTGATACAACTACCATACAATAAGTTAGACCCTTATTTCAAGAATGGATGATTAATATAGTGTTAAAAACCATCAAGGATCTCAATGAGTATCTCATGAATCAACATCATCCTCCTCCAACTCAAGTCAACACTTACAAAGGATAAGGAGCTTGAAAAAAGTCAATGAAAAGTCAATATATGAACAAAACAAAGATGAAATAATGAAATATGCTCTATTTTTATCATCTAATCCTATTTATTATGAAAAATTAGTCAAGGAAATAAAGTGGCATGAATCAATGGATGAATAAATGCATTCCATAGAGAGAAATCAGACTTGGGAGTTAGTTGACCCTCCAAAAGTAAAAGAGGTCATAGGAGCCAAGTGGGTGTATAAGACAAAAACCACTCTTGAAGGCAAGATAGAGGCTCTTAATAAAATATTAGTGGTGAAGGGATAAAAATAAAGGCTTAGATATGACTACAATGATATGTTTGCACCCATAACAAGGATAAAAATAATGAGGATAGTCATAGCCATTGCTTTTGAACACAAATGGAAGGTGCATCAAATGGATTTCAACTCAACCTTATTGAATGGAGTTCTAGGATAAGAGGTTTATGTGGGACAACCACTTGAATATGAGATTTTTTACATTATAACAAGGTGTATAAGCTAAAAAATGCTTTTTATGGGCTCAACTAAGCACCAAGGGCATGGTACAACATGATATACTCATACTTTTTAAGTAATATCTTTAGCAAAAATTGGTAGTGAGCCCAGTCTCTACATCAAAGCAAACAAAGGTGATATTTTAATTATTGTTTTATATGTGGATGATATAATATTCATTAAAATTTCAAATCATTCCATAAGAGAGTTAAAAACAACCATGAAAAAGGAGTTTGAAATGACTGATTTAGGTTTGTTGAGGTAATTTATTGGTATAAAAGTCAATCAAATGGATAGTGGCATATTCATATACTAGTCTAAGTATGCAAAGGACATTTTAAATAGGTTTAGGAATCTATAAAATAAGATAGTATCTAAACTAATTAAGATAATTTTTAAGTTGTGAAAGGATAATTACAACGTTAATGTAGACCCCACATGGTATAAGAGCTTAGTAAGAAGCATAACATTTTTTACTACAACTAGGCTGGACATTATGTATATAGTCAGCCTCATATCTAGATTCATGGAGATGATAAAGGAGACACATTGGCAAGTGAGCAAAAGGATATTAAGGTATGTGAATGGAATAAGAAGATATGAAGTTTAATATGTAGTATAAAATGAGTTTTAGCTAGCAGGATACATAAATAGTGAGTGAGATGATATTATTGATGACCAAAAAAGTAATTCAAGGTATTATTTCATCTTGGGTCAAGAACCATATCTTGGGATTCAAAGAAATAACCCATAGTTTCAATTTATAAAACTAAAGTGGAGTACATAGAAACTAATTCAAGAGCATGATAAGTTATATGGTTAATAAGGATACTTTCATATTTACATTATGAATAACAAGGAACTTATATGATCTATTGTGATAATATATCCTCCATAACATTATCAAATAACCCCATCTTTCATGGTAGGAGTAAGCACAATTCAAATATGTATCACTTAGATTTAGTTGAGAAACATGTGATAGATCTTAGTTTTTAAAATTTAGATCAATAACTGTTGATATTTTCACTAAACCATAGTCAAAATATATGTTTATGCTCTTAAGATGAAGGTTAGGGGTCATTAATGCATCAACATTGGGCATACAAGGATTTATATTGGCTCTAGAGTCTATTATCCAAGCTATGGAGTCCTATAACCAAGATCCAGAGTCTCATAGTGAAGCTCTAGATTCTAATAGTGAAGCTCTAGAGTTCCTCAATAAAGCTCCAGAGTTCATCAGTGAAGCTCTAGAGTCTAACATGAAGCTCCATAGTTCATCAGTGAATCTCTAAAATTCATCAACAAATTTCCAAATTTTAATAGCAAAGCTCTAGAGTTCATGAGTGAAGCTCCTTAGTTTGACAATAAAGATCCACATTTTAACAATCAAGCTCTGGACATGCACAAAAAGGTTCTATAAGGATATAGGTAGTTGAGGAAAAGTTTTAAGGATACTTTAGGGGTTGAGAGAGGTTCATCAGAGAATTTTAATAATGTCAAGGATAAGGGGGATTTTTAAAATATTATATCCTTATCCTTCTCACCTACCTCTATTCATCTCTAGAGTCACTCAACATATATGTCTACCAAACAAAATTAATTATAGTTGTTTGAAATTTGAATTCATCTAGCCGTTGGAGTTGAGATAGAATGTAGGAGGCACAAAAAGGAAAAAAGAGAAAAGAGACAAAATAACAAAAGGTAGAAGTAAAAATATACATGGAGTAATAGCATCCTAGAGAAATACATGTTGGAGCAGCAACAAACTAATGAGAAGACAAAAAAATGTGAAATAGATAAAAAGGAAGAATAGAACAACAACAACACAGCGAGGAGAATAGATAAAATAGAAAGGAATGAACAGAGTAGGCGGAAGAGAAAGAATGTAGTTTGAGCAAAGTAGTTATTTGATAGAAAAATAGAAATAAAGTATAAGTTTTTTGTATTTAGTTTGTGAATAACTGTATTTGTAGCTATGTCAGTGTAATAGAGTTTTACAATATTTATATATATATATACATATACATATATATATATATATACACACACACACACACACACACATATATATATATATACATATATATATATATATATATATATATATATACATATATATATACATATATATACATATATATATATATATATATGTATGTATATATATATATATATATGTATATATATATATGTATATATATATATGTATATATATATATATATGTATATGTACATACATATATATATATATATGTATATATATATGTATATATATATATATGTATATATATATATATATATACATATATATATATATACATATATATATATAGACACACACACACACACACACACACACACACACACACACATATATATATATATATTTGTGTTCTTTTCAACTTATCTCTACATATACCCTATTCTTCTATTTTAAGCCTACTGTAAGTGCAATTTTATACCCATATTAGTGGATTTAGGATTAGTTTAGAGATTCACCATTTATGTATTTATGATGCCTATTTGATCCCTTGGGCCTTTATTTTCCAACAATCATGATATATAATTCCTTAACCAGAATATTAAATTGGGTTCTTCAACATGGTATCCGTTATTATTATTATTATTATTATTATTATTATTATTATTATTATTATTATTATTATTATTATTATTAGTTCACATGACTACCAATAGATTAAAAAGTTTGCATAATATAAACACAAACATACATATAAAAAATAAGATAATACTGCCAAAACTAATTCTTTACTATTTATTAGAGTGGTTCAAGAAATTGTACATTGATGAGGGTTTGTGTTTTGATAAGGGAAAGCACATATATGAAGTAAAATTTTAATTATGTAAATTTTTATCTTGGTAATTTATTTGTCAAAGAAAATGAAATTCATAACTTTGACCTTTTATAACACCAAATGATGATCTTTAGCAAGGGAACCACTTTTAACATAGGATTCAATAAGACAATTTTCTAAATACATAACTATAAATTATTTGAATCTATGTGGTTATATTATGTTCTAGTGGGTTTATGTGTTACCATCTTCCTCTCCTATGCTAAAATTTCTTAACCATGTTCATATGTTTTTTTTATGGATACTTACAATTACAACATTCTATAAAATACAATCATATCCTTAGTTAAGGATTTCATTTCAAATTGCTATCTACATATCTATCATAATTCAAAATTTATAAATATTTTTGTTAAGTTAAAGAATATTGACTAGAAAATAGATGAGTGATGAAAGAAGAATTGTACAATACCAAATCAAATATGAGTTTGCAATAAAAATTCTCAAAAATTAGTATGTATGCCACCACCCTCACTATTTTTTAATATTCCTTGTAGCAATGGCATTTATTTCATGTACAACACTTATGAGATAAGTTACCAAATTTGACAATATGCCAACATTGGTAAAAATCTATAATATCTAATCCTCTGATTAACACACATAAAAATAAAATTTATTAGCATACTTGTGCATATAAAAAAGGTCAAAAAAATAAAAAAATTAAAAGCAAAGAATATAAGGTTTGCTTATGTTTTGAAGAATAAATCCACACAATCTATCGTAAAAGGACATCCCTGCACCAAATGGAAGTTCCTAAATTTTGAGTCCTAATTAATCCATCAAAAATTAATATCTTGAAAAAAATTTATATATACAAACATCAAAGATTAAAAACATTGAAAAGCTTAAAAATAAGAGTAAAATATTTGAGGCCTCACTCTATCAACATGGAGGCTAGTATAATATCAAATGAAAATATCAAAGCCTATGATGACATATGAAATAAAAAAAGAGGAATTCTAGAGAGTTTTGCTTGAATTCTTTTTGAACCAGAAGGTAAAATACATAGAATTATAGAGGATGTGATTTATTACAACATAATAGAACCTAATCCACACTAATAAACTAGAGGAGGAAAAATGGAGAGGGTGATTAGGCTGAATGGGATCTGAATTGTATTAGTTGTTATCTTGATCATAGAGAAAAATAGAAAAACCAATGAGGCTAAAAGGATATTCAAATCTTTGTATAATTAAGGACATACTTATTTATTAAAAATAAAGATGCTCTAATACTATGCCTAGAATTAGTGTTCATAAACTACAGTGAAAATTTCAATCTTAGTGAGGAGATAACAAATGTAAAAAATGGACAGTATCATTTATGGTGATCACAAAAACATTTGGATAGGATTATGAAGAAGATTGATTTACAAGTGACTAAAATCAAGAAGCCCTCTTTTTGAAGAGTATTAAGAGTGATTATGTAAACATTTGGAATATTTTATTGTCTAATGGGAATACTGACATCCATGAATATATCTATGATTAAAACATGCTTTCTCTTTCCTTTGGTTCAAACATGTAAGCATGATGTACAAGATTTGTAATATTTTAAAGATGTCTACTTAATAAGTGATTACCCATCAAATGATGATTGAATACTAACATCCCTAGAACTCTCTCTCTCTCTCTCTCTATATATATATATATATATATATTATGATGATTAAAAGTATGGTATAAATTATTTCCCTATTGACGTATTTTGTTCTTATGAGGAAGAAGGCTATACAAGGCCTTTCCTTGGTTCCACAATTTTTTTAAATTTTTACTTTAATTTTTATTTTTGGGCCTATCTTGAAGTAATGGGCAAGCACATCATGTTTATAACAAAAAATATATCAATCATTATATATGTAGGTCATCATATCTTGCTTCAATTAATTATTTAGTTTTTATTGATGACATTGGAGCCATACAAAATTATGATCACTTATGTTTGCTACCCTAGTTTTTTTCTATGGATAGGGTCTCATTAGAGAAGGTTTATATTTTGTCGATATCGATGTTTAGTACTATCTAGTATTTCTAGGTTCTTTTTTAAGATGGATTATATTTGTCAAAGTGGGATATAATTAGGATCAACTGGATAGGTTCGAATGCATAAAGATGAATTTGTATGGATTAGTGAAACTTAAATAATAAAACAAATAATAGAATAAGATTCTCTTCATAATAATAAAATTAAATTAAGAATAATTAACCAAAAAGTGCATAGGAAGATACGTTATAAGTGAGGAATTAGGTCACCAAAAAGGTTATTAAATCAATCACAATTATAAAATGAATAAATTTATATTCCCCTAATAACCTATTATTAACCTATGAAATCTAAATAAGACTGTGTAAACAAAAGTCAATGGGATAAAAGTCTACACCAACAAGACCCTTAAGTGTAGCTTAGGTAGGTAGAAGAATTGGGTTGTAACATAAAGGCCTAATGAGATACGAAAGTATAGAGATATGATCCCCTAGAGGAGGAATAAGATGGAGCTGCCCAAACCCCAAGAAGAACCCATAAATGAAGATATTTACTCTTAATGAAAGATTTGGTGAATATATCAATAATTTTATCCATTGTATGTATGTAGTAGAGGTCAATGAATTACTCTTTAATGAGATCCCAAATTAAATACATGTGAATCTCAATATTTTTGGTTTGTTGATAGAGGATTGAATTCTTACATATCTAGATTATGCTTTGATTATCATAGAATATGACTGTTGGTTGTCAAAAATAAATCCAAAACTTAGTAAGAATCCCCTAAATCCAAATAGACTCAATGGAAACAATAAAAACTCCTCTATATTATGCTTCTCTAAAGGATAAATAAATAATAATATAATTTTTACTTGAGCAATTAATTAGAACTGAATCAAGGGAGAAACTATAGTTGGAAGTAGACTTCTGATTTTGAATGTCACCATCCTAATCTGAATCTATATATCTAATCAAGTCAATGTCGATGCCACTCCAGAGTGAATCTTAAAACTAAGATTACCCTAAATGTAGTTGAGAATCCACTTAGCTAATTTATAGTCTAGCTCATGTGGTTCTTGTATGAATTTGGAGACCATGCCCACTTCATATGAAATGTCAGGTCTAGTGTGCATAAGGTAGATGAGACTGCCAACAAAGTTTTGATGTGAGGTATCATAAACCAAGGGAGACAAACAATTAGCCTCAATATTCACACCAAATATAAAAGGATTCAGAGATAGATTAAATTTAGTCATAATAAACCATATAATTAAATCAAGATCATAATTAGATTATGAAATAGTGATCTTAGAGTTAAACTGATAAATTTTAATCCCAAGGAAGTAATACAAGAAACCCAAGTCAATCATTGAAAACCTATTAGAAAAATTAGTTTTCAATACTATGATGGTGGATGGAGAACTCCTTATGATCAATAGGTCATCCACATAGAGTGCCAAAATCAACAGTGAATAATCCTACCACAAGATGTAGACATTTATATTAGAATAATATCTAGTGAACCCAACTAAAAGAAGAAATGAGTCCATCTTGGCATATCAAGATTGAGGAGATTATTTGATACAATAGATATATTTTTGAATTTTTTAAACTAAGGTGAAATCTTCCTCACATCTATTGATGCCTAAATGTGTATCATATGTGGTTCTTAAGTGTTTAAGAAACACTACTCATTTCTAAATCTAGAGAATCCAATGCATGGGTTAGAGGTTGTGATAATCCTATTATCCTTGGTGGAATAGAGGAAAAAAAAGTTGATTGTTTCAAAAATTTATATTAGTTATTGGTTAGAAGCCACTATGGATTAATAGTTAATATTTTATTTTGAAGATGATCTATGTCGTTAAAGTGAATTAAGATCAAAACCTAAGTCTAAAGCTAAAATAAGATGAGTATTCACAATGAAGCTAATCTAAGGTGAATTGATAAAAGGATCAAAAATAAGGGTATGGAAGAAAATAAAAGTTTTGTTGATATTTGTTTCAAACATTATGAAAAATTTTCAATTTCATTTGAACATGCATTTAACCAATGTGCAACATAAAGTAGCATAAGCTTAAATCGTATCACACATCAGGAAAACATCTAAGGTATGAAAAGATGCAAATAAGAACAATATTTAATTTAATAATTTTACCCCTGAAATCAAATATCATTAGCCCAAATGTAATAAAATTAAAGAAAGTGAAGTAAACCTAAGAACTTTCAACTAATCTAGAATTGGCACAAATTAATAACTCTAAATTAAAAGTGGCCATTCAGAATCCATAAGAACTATTCAAAGTCGAAGATGAGACCAGACAATTGAAAGAGAAACCATTATATCAATTTACAAAAGTAAAAATGGACAAACTTTTTATAACTCCTTTCTTATAATAATTTACTCAAAAGTTACAAATAGTTTTTGTCTCTAAAAACTCTATCCCCTTTTACAATTGGCAATCTTCTTTATATAGGCAATTCAAGAGGTATGCTAGTCAGTAATAACAAGTCACATTTGTACATGTGTATAGGAAAACTATCCTTTTTGTTACATTCTATAAAAAATGACCTTTTATAATATACTAACCTATAGGTAATGTACTTTAAAAATGCACATGCCTTTACAAAGGAATATTCCTTTTTAAAATATCATAAATTCTAGTGATAGAAGAATATTCTTAATCCAATTAACTTTGGGACCTTGGTGTTGCTACAACCTTCTACCTTCCTTCCAAGATCTTCATTCTATAATGTTTCTCATTGATAAATTGGAGGTTAATAATGAGTCTCATGAACAACTTTTTTTCTTTATTTCCCAGGTTATTGAGATCCTTTTCAATTCTCTCCAAATCTTGTTTGATTCCCTTAACATCTCCTATATTTTCTTCTAATGATAAAATCAAGCCCATGACCTTCTTACTATCAACTCTTATCTTCCCTTGACCTTGGTTCCTTACCTCATGCATGAATTTATAAGATCTTTTCTTGAAATACTCATCAATGATAATTTCCAAAGGACTAAGTGAGGTGGGCTCTTTGATTAAGTTGTACAACATGTGTAGCATTTTATATTCTTGTTGTTTGAGGTCCTTAGAAATGTCCTCCATTTAATTGGACCAATTTCTCAAGGATTTGATTTTGTTCAACAATATAGCCATAACCATATCTAAATGGGCTAAGCTAACTGTCTTGAATTCAGGGACTTAATTCTTGGTCAAGGATTTGATCAAGTCTTTCACTTGGTAGCATAAAGCCTACCATTGGACAACTTGGCCTATAGCCATGGAATTTTGATTACTTATTGACTCTTGTTTGGTTTTAATTGAATTTAAGGAATTGAATAAGTCAATAAAGGTTTATTCATATAGCTTGAATATATCTTCTTTGACTGAAAAGATGGCTTGTTATTTCAAAATTTGTTCTATTTCAAGATGCCCTTAGTAGAGCCTCTTTGTAGACATGTTTTTCTCTTATGATGGGTTGCTAGTTCTCAAAGGTCCAAAACAAGCTCAACCAATTATTGTCCCCTATATTTAGACTTGTGGCCTCAAATTGTGTGTCTTTGAAAACCCTCCCCTTTGCATTTGAGGTCAAATAAAGTTCCACATCTCCTCTTGAAACTTTTTTATGAGTTTCCATGGTCATGAGTATGTTCAAATTGCTTGCTAGTGGTCTACTATTCCATTTTGGATCAAATTATCTGTGCACAAGTGATAATTCAATTTACTTAGATTGATTATAATGGGCACAAGGTCAAATTAGGCTTTTTATACTTGCCAATTATTTCTTAAAGGTTTTTGTGATGATTTAATGGTGGAAAATATTTTAAATTATGCGAGATTTATGACTTAGATCCTAATTAGATTTAATACTTATATTATTATATTTATTAGGTATAAAAAATGTTTAACTTATGTGGCTTTAATGTGGCATCACCATGACATCCCTGTGGAATTTTGTGGCACTTTTCTCATTAAAATTTAAAAAGTGACCATTTTCTTTTGAAAATTTTACCTTTATCTCACACTGTTTGATTATCTTTGCTTGGATCAATGCAATTCATCAATCTCTATTTGATATCTTAAATGTTATTGGCTACTTGATACATTCCCCATAGTTATGACATTTTTCACTTATATATTCTCTTTGAGCTTTGTTGGAATATCAACATTGATCTCACACCATTGATCTCATTTGCATGGATCAATCATGCTCTATCAATCATGATTTATTTAATTATGCCTCTTGATATGTAGATCATTGATTAGAATGTGTACACTTATCTACGTACCATAAATCTTTGAAAGATGTTTGATATTTAATTTGTGGCTCATGGCTATGCCACATGTCATCTCCACATTTATCCTTGGGATTCTTGAATTTTTAATGTTTGATATGCACCATCTAATCATCTTCACTAGAGAAAACATGCTTTATTAGATATTTATTTGCAAGGTTGAATGCCATTGGTTGTTGAGTGTTCTTTAGTTATGAGTGTGACACTTATCACCCTCTCACTTATCTTGGGGCTCTATTGTAGTCTTGAATAAATATGCATTGTTAGATTAACCTTACCCGAGTAAATGCATACTGTTGATCCTTGAAATATGTTCAAACTTTAGCTTAGTTTTGGGGCTTGACTTTTAAACTTTAATCTCACACTGTTAGATATATTTCACCTGGGTAAATGTGAACTTGGGTAATACAAAGAACTTAGGATAAAGTATTAAAACTAAGGTTTTTATTCATGTTAATAAAAATGAATTAAAACCTTAATATTAAATATTAAGCTAAGTTTTAAACATGGTAAATGGGACCCTATGGATAATGAAAGACGTGGCATACAATTTTAGCCTAAGGTTAGAAAATTAGAAAAGGTGCACTATGGTTAGTTAGACCATGTGGAAATAAAAAGGGACCAAGGGGACTTAGGATATAAAGGGAATGAGCATAATATATTTAGACTAAGGTTTGGTCTTATTGAAAAATATGACTAAGACTTAGGATACAAATTAAAATAGGTCCATGGCATGATTAATCATTCTCACATAAATTATTCCTACCAAATTTGAATTCAATTTAAAAGGGAGCTATGTTAAAACATTCAAGCTAGGGTTTTAATAGGATTTGAGTGTATTCTCAATTATTTTTTGATAAACTAAAGGTTAATAAAAGATCACTTTAACATTGAAGCACAAAACCCTAATCATGCTCATTCGAAAATGAGATTTCATTGATCCTATAATATAGATACAGAAGCAATGAACATTAACAACATTAGAAAGGGGAAAATAATGATCATTTATAAATATGTCAATAAATCCAAATGAGAACTAGGTGTGGATGATTTTGAAATAAAAACAATATGCAAACATGCTAGTGGTACTCTGATCATATGAATTTTCAATTTTAAAGTATAACTTTGCATAATTTGAAATAAAGGTCCCTATTTTTTAGAAATGGGGGTATGTTAACCTCAACAAATGGTGACTTATAGGGGAAACATAGTAATATATTAGAATTCAAAGACTCTTGTTCAGACTAATGACTAGTTTATGCATTCCATTTGATTAAGTACCATTGGGATCAATTCATGGTTGAAACTAGTCATGATGTGTGTGTGTGTGTGTGTGTGTGTGTGTGTGTGTGTGTGTGTGTGTGTGTGTGTGTGTGTGTGTGTGTGTGTGTGTGTGTGTGTGTGTGTGTGTGTGTGTGTGTGTGTGTGTGTGTGTGTGTGTGTGTGTGTGTGTGTGTGTGTGTGTGTGTGTGTATGTGTTTTTTTATTCTACTTATTATTTTCCATGGGATTTGGGGAAATAAATTCTATATTTCATGACTTTAATCATTAACATTGACTTTTAACATGTTTGTATATTCATTAAGAAGCATGCTTTAGCTCAGGGAAGGCTTGGGCATTGCTTTGCTGCTTGCTAGTCATCCATAGCCCTATTAGAGATGCATTTGGCTCCATTGTAGGACTTAATACATTACCATCCAAACATATATAGCCCTGATGGAGGTTACCAAAATCACCTCTTCTTAGAAATCTTCTTGATTTTGCAATAAGCTCTTATTTTTGTAAAAATATTAGATCATTTTAAATTTTTAGAAAAGGTTGGGAACCAAGTTAGTTAGTTTTAGGATTTGGTCAAGTGTTTTATCTTTAGACAACCATCCTTGGTTGCAACCTTGTTTTAGGTAATAATGTTTATTAAGTGTAAACATGATTGTATCCTAATAATTCAAGCTTTCACCCTACAAGTACAATCCTTCTTAAAACCAATCTTAGATTAGAATAATATAAAAAATCCCAAGGAACAATTATCCTAACCATAAGTCTTTACTATTTTCTATAAACTATAACATTAAGCTCATATTCTAATAATCCATGATTAACCAATGCTAAGAAAAAATACCTATATTCCTTAATTATGGAGTTATTTTTGAGCATATAAATGTATTTTGAGTCGAGGATTGTCCAAAAGACTTATTAAAAGCAAGAAACAAAGCATGAAAAACAAACAAACCAAACACATAGTAAATAATAAAATAAATAAATACAAACACTATGTACAAACAATGGATGGGAAGGAAAGAACAAGAAGGAAACTAACCTACCTACACTAGTTATAATTAGTCTTATAGTTTATTTTGTGAAGATTCTAGGTAGAGCAATAGAGAAATAGTGATTGAGATATTGACCATTGGTTGGCAATGTGAACTCTGATCCTTGTAAATATTTTAGTTTGAAGGTGTTGCATCCTAAGGTCTCAATAATTTGATATGGACCAATCCACAGAGGTGTGAATTTACCATATTTTTTCCTTTGGTTCTGAGGCTTTTTCCTAGAGAAGAACCAATTATCCTTGTCTAAACACCTTTATATTTGAATTTTTGTCAAACCACCTCTTGACTGTGGTTTGGTGTCTACTGAAATTGGAAAAAACTTCTTCTCTTGCATCCTCCATCTGTATGATGTCTAACAACTTTGAACTTGTAAATTCTTGATCTTCCTCCATGTAATCTTAAATGAACTTATAGGTTGGTAGCTTGAGTGTTATGGGAAATATAGGTTCTTGACCATATAATAGCAATAATGGTGATGCCTTAAGATATTATTTGACTCTTGTTCTATCTACCCAAAGGGCATACTTGAGTAGCTTGTGCCATGTTCTTAGTTTATCATTTGTATACTTCTTTATGGCTTTCATCAAATTATTATTTTTTGATTCTAACACTCCATTAATTTGAGGATAATGGTTGGATGAGAACTTGAGGATAATGTTATTATCATATGCCCACTTAATCATCTTAATGGATACAAATGCATATCCATTATCATAGACTAGAGATACATGTGTCTCAAACCTTGTGCAAATGTTCACTTCTAAAAATTTGATCACTTTTTTAGTCCTACACTACTTGGTTTCCATTTCTTTAGTCCATATTATATAGAAGTCAGTAACAATCAAAACATACTTATGACCATCGAAGGAATTGGGGTTAATGACCCCCACAAAATGTAGTCCCTATTAGGTAAAGGGTTTATCAATGATGACTGGTTTCAATGACATCTCTACCTTTGGCTCTTTTATGTTGAAAACTTGACATGCATGACATTATCTCCCATGCTTATGAGTATCTTTAAATATAGTAGGCTAGTAGTAACCAGCTCTAAGGATCTTAAGGGCTATAGTCCTTCTAGATGGATGGCCACTTCTGATATTTTCATGGAAAGTGTTCAAGATCTTAGTTTCCTCTTCCTTGGACACATACCTTAGGTAAATGCCTTCAAAGTTCTTCCTATACATCACCCATCCTTGATTATAAAATGAGATAAATTGAGCCTTAAATATCTCTTTTAATCTCTACTTAACCCTGCAGTACAATAGCCATTAATTAGCAAATGAACAATAGGATCATACTAATCAGTGGGTTGCATTTTTTTTGTTCTACCTACATGACACTTAGTTTGGGATTATTATTGGTGATAAATTGAATTAAACCTTGACATCTTACCAAATTTACAATCTTCATTTCTAGATCATATTCTTGGAGAATAGACATCCACTTACCTTTCTTTTCTCCAAATTCACATTGACTAAGCATGGGCTTGGTAATAGGGTCTAGTAATATTGCATGTACCTTATTTCTAAGGATATAATGCCTAAATTTCTTCATTGTCTTAACCAAAGGACATAATTATTTGTAAATAAGAGAATAATTTATCTTAACATTTTAAAAATTAGTACTAATGAAAGTGATAGGATGATCACATCCATCTATCTTTTGAGTTAGGAAAATTGTGATTGTATGGTTAGAAACAAAAGAGTAAAGATAAAATTCTTTAGTAAAGTCTAGACTTATCAATACAGGGGCTTGTATAATTGCTTATTTGATTTCCTTGAAGGCATTTTTGGTCTCTTCATTCTAAGTGATCTTAGCATCTTTATTCAACATGTCATTCAAAGGTCTCACTATTTCTACAAAACCAAAAATAAACTTTTGCACAAAGTTGTTTTTACTAAAGAAAGACTTTAGTACCTTCCTATTATTAGGGGGTTATATATTTGATATTTCATCTACTCTATTTTGTTTTATAGAGATCCCCTCCTTAGTTATAACATGTCCCAAAAATTTTCCATTAGTTACATAAAAAATGCTCTTCTTTGGGTTGAGATAAATTCCATCCTTTTACACCTTTCAGATATTTGTTCCAAGTGCATTATGTGATCTTCCTTATTATTTGAAAATAAAGTGAGGTCATCCATGTAAATAATAATGTACTTACCTATGAGGCCTTGGAATGCATGATCCATTTCTCTTTGAAAGGTTGTACCTACATTTATCAATCTGAAGGGGATTATCCTCTAGGCAAAAGTACCCCACTTTTTAGTAAAATTAGTCTTCATCCTGTCTTTCTTATTCATTAGCCCCTGATTATACCCTAAAAATTCATCAAGAAAAGACATAATAACATAATGAGAAATAATTTGGATTACTTGGTCAGGAGAAGGTAGGGGCTACTTATCCTTTTTAGATGCTCTATTCAATTTTCTAAAATCAATGCATAGTTTGAATTCACCATTTTTCTTCTTGACTGGTACTAGGTTAGTTACCCAAGTAGAGTGTCTAATGGGAAACACTAGCTTAGCATCTAGTAACCTCTTGACCTCTTTGTATATCATTGGTTCTAAGATAGGGTTGATTGGCCTTTGTGTTTACTTAAATGGACTGCAAGCTTCTTTCAAAGGTATGGTGTGGGTTATGACCTTGGGATCAAAGATATTTAGGTCATCATAAGACCATGTTATTACATATTTATACTTGGTCAACAAATATTTGACCCTATTGGCTTTACTACTTGTGTAGGATATACCAATGTTCACCAACTGAGATTGACCTTAGGAACCTAGGTCTATTGCATTGTAGTCATTCCCAATCACTTTAAGAATCTTGACAATCTCAACTAATCTATCTAAATCATATAGTCTCTCTAAGGAAATCATTCCTTTTAGAAACTTATTATCATTCAATTTAATGACCATGTCATCAAGATTACCTTCAAATTTGTCATCATCAAAGGTGTTCTCACTAGCTTCATCCATGATGTGAACCTCAAATACTCTTGATCTAGTCATGAAGTCTATGATCTTTTGATCATCACTGAATACTTGCAAATGGTTAACATTATCTGGCACTAAGGAATAGGGGACTAATTCAATGGTAAATACTTATAACTTGGAACTTTGATTGGGCATAATGTTGGCTATAGATGAAGAAATTTCTTAGTAACCTTATTTTCCTCCCTAAGTATTGACACAATGTTGAAAGCATCAAAACATTCAATTAAGTCCCACACTCTAAATTTATACTTCTTGAGATATGTTATATTACATTAGTATTTAATTTTGACTTGATTAATTACTAGTTCTGAATCACTAAAAATAATAGTTCCTTGACCTCATGTTTAATTATAAATTATAATCCAATAATAAGTGCTTCATACTCAACCAAGTTATCGGTGCATGGGAATTGAAGTTTATAATAGGCATTGTATTCTTTCCCAATGAGATTTATTAATACCAATCCTACATTAGAGCTTGATTTTCATCTAGCACCATCAAAATACAACTTCTATGATCCAAGAATAGTATGTGAAGTTTTAGAGTTACATACATTTGTGGTGTCAAGAGTGTAAACACCTAGATCTAAGTTAACTATGTTGACACTCTCATTGGTTGCATTATACTTAGTGATCATATGTTTCATCTTAGGATCCCTTTCTATTATAATCTAATTTGGAACTCCTTTTTAGGGTAACCACATGTGTGTGTTCATGCTTGAATGTGTATCACAAGTACCCATAGTGTTTAAGAAACACTTCTCATTTTATAATTCCTAAGAACTCAATGCATGGGTTACAGGTTGTGATAATCCTATTATTTTTAATGGAACAAAGGTAGAACAAATGACTATTTCACAATATTTATAATATTTGGTGGTTGGGAGCCACCATGGCCAAATAGTAGATCTATGTAAAATATGCAATATACTATGCTACGGACAATGAATTATGATAAATAACTAATCTAAGTATTAATATAATATGGATATTTTCAATGAAAGGCTAAAATTAAGTGATCTAATCAAAAAAGGAGTAAAAGGAAGGGTATGGTAGAAAAGAGATGTTGCCAATCTTCATTCCAAACATCATGATAAAGTTTAAATATTATCTAGGCATGCACTTAACCAATGTATGACATGAAGTAGCTTAAGATAAAATCCTATCACACATCAAGTGAACATCTAAGGAATGTGGGAATAATAAAAATAAGAACCAAGTTCATTTTAAAGATTTAACCTTGTAGGTAAAAAAACATTAACCCAAATGAAAGAAGAGTAAGAAAACAAAATGAACATAAGAAACTTCAATTAATCTAGCATTGACACAAGTTCACAAATACACATTAAAATTTACACATCAAAAACTCATAAGAACTATTCAAATCTAAGATTCAAAACAAACAAGTGAGAGAGAAGACATGATAACAAAAGACACAAGAAAATTTGGATAAAATTTGTAGAATTCCTTATATTAATTTTCCAAAGTTTATAAAGTAATTTTAGATCTTATAACTCCTCATCTTTTTTATAAATGACAATACCCCTTTTATAGAATGATCAAGGTGGTATGCTATTCAATGATATTAAATTACATTCATACATGTGTATAGGATAGCTGTCATTTTTGTTACATTCTAGAAAAATGATTTTTTCCAATGGACTGACCTATAGACAATGTGCTCTTACAAATTGCACATGTCTATAAAAAAGAATATCCTATTTCACAATATTATATAATGTTGGTTACAAAAAGAACATTCTTATTTCATCTAACTTTAGGACCCACTAGCTATTAAAGTCAAGTGGAGCTCTACGTATTCATAGGAAACACTTTTACAAGTTGTTAGGGCTATGAATTTAGATCAAATTGCTCACTAGTGGATCACACTTTGATTTCAGATTGAATTATGCTTGTATTAATAGTAGTTTAACTTCTCTATTTTGATTTAAGGTGATCATAGGGTCAAAATAGGGCTTTTCTAAAGGTTGCAATAGTGATTTAATGGTAGCAGTTCATTCAAACAAAGTGAGCATTATGCCCTAGATCATGCTTTGATATCTTTATTTTCATGGGTCCATTGAATCTTCAACTAGTTGATTTCTATTGATGTGGCATTGTTTTGGCACCTCTGTGGCATCCCTGTGGTACTTTCATTACACCTTGCTCACTGATTTTTTTTAAAAATGATAGTCACCTTTTTTAAAAATACTTATTTACCTCACATCATTAGATCATTTTGCATAAATCAACTTAGATAATTGATTTTGATTTGAGGGATCAGACACTATTATCTATTTTATGCACATGGCCTCAAAGGTTGTGGCACTTGGCACTCTTGGGTTTGCTCTTACAAACATAAACTAAAAAATACTTAGCATATATAAAGTGTTATAATATAGGGATTTCACTTAGTAGTTCTCTGGGGATTTTGGCCTTTGACTTATTGAATTTATTGTAGGGTATTCAGGTTCTTTGTGTGGGGAAATTATTTTAGACCTTTTGTCCACAATAATTATCATTGGGGGAATTATTTGTGTTTTTTTATCTCAAGAAATTATTTTGAAGACTAATTTCATTAGACAAATGTTTGAAGTAATTATTTCACAGGGTCTATTTCATCAAGCAAAATGCTCAAGATAAAAAGTTTGAAGGAATTAATTTGGGGCAAAAAAGGCCTGAAGGGTATGTTTCATAGGGCAAAGTACCCATGTAAAAACCCTGAAAGGTCACTCTAAAAATCCTAAAGGATAATTTCAAAAAATTTAAAGGATAAGTGAAAAGGTTCGAAGGGTATTCTTTCATGGAAATTATCCCAAACAAAATGTCTAACACATTTTCCCCAAAGACTAAATCTGTGCACAAAAGTTTTGAATGGAATTTTTTCGTAGAACAAAAGTTCTAAAGGGCAAATTTTCATGGAACAAAAGTTTTGAAAGGTCAAAAATGCAAATTCTAAAAAGTTTACTAGACAAAATACCCAAAAAAATAGGACTAAGCCTTAAGATAAAACAAATCAAACTAAGTCCATAACATATTTAAATTGTTCCTATGTAACTTAAATAAAATCTCCCACCAATTCTGAATTCAAAAGAAGTTTTTAGACTAAATTCAGATTAAGGGTTTAGTAGTTAAAATATGAATTCAATTTTGCTTTTCAATAGACCAAAGGATAGTAAAAAATCAAATTAACACTAAATAACGAGACCCATAATTTTGTCCATTCCAAATAGACTCCATCAATCCTATAATCTACAAAACAAAGAAATCCAATGTTAGAAAATTTTCACAAGAAACCAAAATTATGCACAAATATGCTAACCATACTAGGTGTGGATGATTTTCAAATTAAGAAAATACTATGCAAACATGCTAATGATACTATAATCTAGTGAATTTTCTATTTTAAGGTATAAATTTATACAATTTGACACAAGAGTCACCATTTTTAAAAAATGGGGGTATGTTGACCTCAAAAAATGGTGACTTCTAGGGGAAACACAGTAATATGTTAGAATTTAGAGACTTTGATTCAGACTATTAACTAGGTTACTCATTCTACTTGATCATCCACCATTATTTAGGTCAATTCATGTTTAAACAAGTCTTTCACATGCAAAATTGGGTTCAAACATCAAAACCTAGTCATTTTGTGTGTGTGTTTTTATTCCACTTACTATTTGCCATGGGATTTAGGGTATAACTAATTTAGGGGTTTTATTTAACTTATATTATTCTTTTCAAGAAAGAACAGATGTTGACTAAAGAAGTTGAAAGGAGAAAATTCTAAAGGGAGCTTCAGGATTTATAAGAGTAAGAGTTTTTCTCAAATAGGCCATTTCAATTTTTAGAGAAGCTCATTTTACAAAATCCTGAGGTCCTTTTCAAAAGTTCTAAAGGTACTCTACAATTTTTTTGAGGCCATTTCAAAAAGTTTTGAGGACCTTTTTAACAATCCTGAATGTCATTTGAAAGATTTTTGAAGGGTCAATCCTTGGGGAAATGGTCCACTTCAAGTTTTTTAGAAGGTTACTTCTCAGGAAAAGGGGCACTTTACATATTTTTGAAGATCTATTTCAAAATTCTTGAAATAATTAGTGGTCCACTTGATTTTTTTGAAGGGTAGTTCGATAAAGGGAAAAGGTGCTGTTTAAAAAAACTAAAGGGTAGGTTCCTTTCAGGAAGGTCCATTATAGAAAACCCAAAGAGAATCTACCCTTTGAGAAATTCCAAAACAAAAAAGTGAAAGGGTTATTAGTCCTTCATAAGAGTCCATTCCAAGAAAGATGAAAGGACTTTTAAAAAAGTTTGAAGGAATTCCTTTCAATAAATTATTCGAAAGAATTCCTTCAGAAGGTTTATCATGACAAAAAGTCCGAAAGCTACATTTTGAAAGGAAAAAGGACTTATCAAATACTCCAAAGGGATTTTCAAAAACATGATGGACATTTCTAAAACCCCAAAGGGAAAGAGGATGAGATTTTTTTAAAAATCTTAAAGGGCAAAAGAAAAAAAACCCGAAGGGCACTTTCCCTTTAGGAAAGTCCATTTTAAAAGATGAGGACCATTGTAAAAATCCTAAAGGGTATGTGCCCTTTGGGAAAGTTCATAACAAGGAATCTCGAAGGGTATTTCCCTTTAGGAAAGTTAAAAACGAAATTTGTAAAGGGTTATGGCCCTTCAAAAAATAAAATTTCAAGAAAAGCCTAAGAGATAATTCCCATGGATAATTTGTCCATGAGAAAATGACAAAGGAAAAGCTGAAGACCTAATTCCTTTGAGCTTTTTGTCTGAAGGAATAAACAAGGAAAAGAACATTTTAGGAAAAGTCTACAAAAAAGACAAATATAAACAATAGGACATACATAGAAATGAAGAACCAAAAAATAAAAGAGATGTCAATAGTCAATAAATAGATGAACACATTCTATAGCATGCAAAGTGGCCCAAAATAGGATTAGACATGTCTAAGATATGTAACCATTTCAAACATGGCACCTTCAAGTCTAAAACAAAGGATTATTTATATGAAGAAACAAGGAGTTTAATGTTGAGAGTTTAACATTGATTTCATGCATGCACACTCTTGTTTGTTTTGAGCCTTTCAAATGTTACAATAGTTCAAGTGAAGACCATTGGAGGTTGACTAATATTGAGCTCTAGTTGACTAATTGACAAGTGTCACATCCACTCATGCTCTCCATGTAATAGAAGACATTCTCATGTTCTAATTCAACTTCAAGTTGGTTCAAGCTTGAGTTTAGACATCCATATTAGTGTGTTGTTCATGCATGAAGGAGATTAGTTCATCATCCATTTTTAAATGCTAAGGAGTTTTCATGTAAACATAAGACAAAGGGATTTATTTTATAATCTTTGGATAACACAAGTTAAATTGGAGTTGACTTTTATTCTATTTTTAGTGCCAACCTCTTGGTTATTGTATGTTTTCTATATAATTTGGCTCCTTAGCCTTGAATTGTATCCCTCTTTCGAAAAGATCAAATTATACCAAAGATTGAGTTATAAACTTTTTTTAGATTGATAAAGGGACTGTTGTTTTTAGATTCTAGCTACTGGTATAGTGTATTTATGTCATTGATTCGCATAAGTAATAGAGTTTTCTTCTTTGTCAAGTCTTGATTCTTACCTAGTTACTAGTTGGTCAGAATATGCAGGTCATGTTCTATGTTTAATGTGTTTTGGTTGAGTTACCATAGATGAAAGTGGTTGGTTAGTGCCTTGAATCAAGCCTATTCCATCATTTCCCTCAAGATTTGATCACAAGATAGAAGCTTTTTATGAAATACTTATGCATATTGGTCAATTGGATTAAAAAGTTTAGCCTTTCTCTTGTTTTAATCAATGTTCGTAGGAGCTCAAATTGAGTGGATCAATTAAGAAATATAGGTGTATCACCATCATTAGATAGGATTTTCATTCAAGTTTCTCTCTCTTTTCTCGATCATTTATAGTGTAGAGCATAGATCCTAATTGATACACCAAAGGGAGCTAGCCTTTATAATCTAGAGATTCAATCAACTGATTAGGTCACCCATAACCTAGGATTGTTTCCATGTTTTAGAAGACTGTGAAGGCCTAAAACTACCTTCACAGGGGTGTAAGTCTGATTGAAAATATTTTTTGGCATGCTTGATAAGACATATTGTAGCTATTCTTGATGAAATTGTAGTTGAAGTAGTGTTCTTCATGAAGTATTTGGTGATTCCAAGCTCAAGCAGTTGCTTCTAATAATCCAAGCATAGTTTCCATGTAAGTCTATTTTTATTACATTATGATGGTTGTGTATGAAGAGAATTCTTATGCTATGTTTCCTTGTCATCCCTATGATGAATCATACCAGGCTTATTATGATACCTATGAGCCTATTTATGAGCCTAATCAACCCTATTATGAGTAATATCAAAGCTATGTTGAGCCTTATCAAGTCTCTCATGATCCATATTATCAAGAGCATGACTCTTACCTTCTTTGTGAGCCATATTAGTCTTAAGAATAGATTTCATTTTTCCCATATGGATATGATGTTTACATATGAGTAGTCTTGTCTTCAATAAAGAATGAACAAAATAGAGCTTAGAATACTAAAATATGCAATGAAAGTTTATTTAAATTATCAATATGAGGAAGTGAATGGTTTATTTCAAAATGTGTCTAATGATCTAGAAGAGATAAATGAGCTATGTATTCTTGTATTGGAGAAGATAAAGGCTTAGGAGAGGCATAAAATTGAGTTTAACCACTTGTCTACAAAGGGTTCTTGTGTTCCTTAATCTCATGAAGTTATTAATCATGCCTAGTGTGTGCCAAGGGTGTTTCTATGCAAAATTGCTTTCTACATTCAAAGAAGAAATAAGAAATTGAAATAAATGGTTAAGGCTAGAAGTACCTGATAAAGTCAAGCACACCAAAATCAGACGTTAGAAGATTCTCCTCTTTGGCTGTGGAGGAATGACACCTGTGAAAAAGAGACTAAAACACGGAAAGATGTTAGTCAAAGATATAGTGGGTTGTCAGGCGAATGCCCAATCCCAGAAGTATGAAGATTCCCTAGAAGGATATCAACCCACTGATAAAAAGCATAATATTGGATGAAAGTAGATTAAAATGACAGAAATAAATGATAGAAAATAAAAATGTGTACCTGATAAGCGGCACTGTTCTGCACAGTCGCCGGCGTCGGTCTCTGTGGTGCCGGCGTCGGTCTGGGAAGGTGCCAACGTCGGTTGAAGTACCATCGTCGGTCGGGGTAGTGACCGGCATCGGTCGGGGCAGGTTCTGGACAGAGTCTGGGCGAGTTGCAGAAGGTCTTGACAGGTTCGGGACAAGGTTTTAGACAGAGTCGAGATGGGGTTTTTGGTCGAGTCTGGTGGTTTGAAGCTTCGGGATGGCAGAAATAGTGCACGAAGAATAATCGAGAAGAAATAAAATAAAACAAAGAAAATACTTACCTGTCAGAAGCCATGATGAAAGTCATAGTGGAAGTTCCCTGTGCAGTGCTGGAAGAACGAACGCTGGAGTTGGTGGATGCTGGAGTTCGGACGCTGGAGAGCCTATAGATTGGAGAGCCAGTAGATGTCGGAAAATGGGAGAGAGGAGATTGAATGAAGGCCCTGGGGATGGTTTCAAGAGACGGTTTGATAACCGTTTCAGAAAACCGATCGGGAACTGAATGGTAACTGATAACGGATAACGGGATGGTGACCGATGTCGGCAGGATTGCTGACGTCGGCCGATAAGTGACCGACGTCGGTGACATCGACCGGGTAAAGACCGTCATCGACAGATGCACAATGAGGACAGAGTCTAGCTTTTAGCTCTCTGCTCATTGTTACATGCTGCCAGGGTCAAGGTTGGTGGAACAAGTGATCGACAAGGGTTAAATAGGCGAAGAAGAATAAGACGGGGAATGACCAGGGGAGTCGACATGATTTTGGTGTCTACATTTGCCCCTTTTTGTCTTGTTGGTTGTTCTGACGAACTGCAAGACAAAAATAGGAGTGATTGCCCCAGGTGAGGGATAAGGTTGATTTCGTCTTGTTGGTTGTTCGAATGAACTGCAAGACAAAATAGGAAAAAGATAGGTTGCCCCGATTATGGATGAGGTATTCCCCCTCAAAGCAGGAGTCGAGGGAAGGGAACCAAGAATCGGGTGCTGATTTGACGAAGAGTGGATGAAAAAGGGGTGAGGGTGAACGCTGCAAAAGTCGTGATTGTGCGCATACCACTGCATGAGATGGTCAGGTCAAAAGTGTCGCAGGTCAAGGGTCGAGGAGTGCCAAAATTGAAATAATTAGGCCCCAACATTTAGTCATCTGCTGATCAGGTCACTCAATCTAAGCTGAAGCTCCAAATGGTCATTGTGTTCCAGGTATCCCGGGCTCAGGAAGTGCTCCTAGAAACACGAAAAAGCCACAAGTAGGGGGGATCAACCGGTTTGCGATCCTATACTTGTGAGGGTCCAAAAAGGTCTACGCACAATTCTGCTAACCAGTCATGAGGTAGCATACATGCAAAAACAACCAAGGCAACAGTGTCTTGGAAGTAGTCGAGGTCAGAGGAGATAGGCATGATCTCCAATGGTTGGTGGTCGAGGGGAGGAATGGACGAAAGGATGTGGCCGAGCTAACTCCAGAAGACCCCATGTCAACTGAGTGCTGCCTACATAGCCCTGGTGATAGGGCCTCAGGCCAATGTAGTTCTCCCTAGAAGGGAGGGAGGGTCAAAGGGATAAAATGGGTCATGGTCAAGGACAAGATTATGGTGAAAATAAGGAAAGAAGGTTTGTCCATCAGAGAGATGAACAAATGAGAATGGTCGAGCTAACCTCAGAAGACCCCATGTCAACTGAGTGCTGCCTACATAGCCCTGGTGATAGGGCCTCAGACCAATGTAGTTCAAACAAAGGGTCTGAGTGGTAGACAGGTGGTTAAAATGGTTGATAGATTGGTCGTGGTTATGAAATGATGAGGAAAAAAAAAAAAAGATGTTGCAGCCTTTTCCAAATGGTGTATTCTGCAACATTGGTTGAGGTGTTTTTCATCCCTAGTAATATTCCATATTCATGATGGATGTATGCTAAAAATGAATTGAGGTTTATTTATGCTTCAGCAAGTATTGGTTTATGCTGAACATAAATTGTGGCGGGTTGATAGTTTCTATGTGTATTGGTGTCCATAGAAACTAGGATGAATAGGCTAGGTCATGTTGATGATCTGAAAAAAGAGTTGAGTTGAGTCAATTGACAAGTGATGAAGGTGAATGTGACCAAAGTGTAGAAGAAGTGAAAAGCATATTGCTCTTTCATTGACAAGGACCAAAAAGATAGCATAGATAGGGGTTATGAGAACCAAGAGCCCCATTCATGCGTGACGTCGTTGACCGTGGATATGTTAGAGCGGTAATCGAATCACTTAGACATTAAAGTGAGCTCGAAGTCCCTTGAGTAGGTGATAGGAGGAGGAAGAAGGGTAACCCATTTTAAGAGCAAAGATAACGATGCCCCTTTTTATAGGAAACCCTGAGACAACTATAAGTCAAGTCCATGACTCATTCAATTTTTTTTTTTTTTTTTTTTTTTAAGCGCAGACTGATCAATGCGGGAAGCTTCTAAAATAGTGCTATTTATTGCCAGATTGAGTCATAGCCATCCTTCAAGGTAGTGGTCTAGATTTTTGTTTAATAAAAGGGCTTTTGAATAGCTGTCCTTCGAGGGAGCAGTCTATTAATTACAGCAATGATAGTACAGCTGTCCTTCGAGGGAGCAGTCTACTTTTTGATTTTGATATTGATATAGTGACCATGGATATTGTGACATCTTGATTTGTTTTGACAGAAATGTGAGTCATGGACAAGATTATAGAAGGTCAAGGGCTCCCTTTTATGAGGACAAAGCATCCATACAGCATAAAAGGGGTTATAGGAATTGTTAAGAGGAATAGGGTTGAAAGGAAAGAGGACTAAGAGGATGGGGATTGCTCAAGGGATGAGCTCAAGTTAAGTATCAAGTGGACGAGTACTCGACTAGCAGTAAAACGGTCGCAGATGCAACGCATTAAGAGGCTCAGGTTCTGGGCGTCCATCAAGAGAAGACAGACGATAAGTCCCTGATCCATACTTGTGCGTGATAATAAAAGGTCCGAGCCAATTAGGAGCAAACTTGCCTCGTTTACTTCACTCCATATTGGTCACGTGTTGATTGATGAGTGGACGTGAAGTTGACTGATATGGTCGTTGATTGATCGAGACTGGTTGAATGTATGGATAAAAAAGTTGGTCAATGTTTGGTTGAGATTTGGTCATTTGATAGTTGGTAAATGGTTGGTCAAGGGTTGATTGGTTGGTATTTGGTCTTTGGTTGGGTCGAATGTTTGGTTGAGGTCGGGTTAAATGTTTGGTTGCTAGTCTGGTTGAGGCTAAGTTGAAAGAGTGATTGATATGTGGTCGAGACTGTGTTAAAAAATTGGTCAAAGTTTGGATGAAGGTTGAATTCCCCCAGCAGCTAGGGAGAATGTTTGATGGATTGGTTAAGGTCGGTTGAGGTTTAGTGGTCAGATGGACTGTGTTGATGTCGAATAAGGGGGTTAAAGGTGACAAAGGAACCAGAACCTGGCGTGGAGATCCCGATTTAGGTGATGAGGTTGGAGAGGTATGAGTTGGTGTTGATGATTTGTGGGAGGGAAGGTCTAGAGGATCCTTGATGAGAAGGGAATCCTTTCTCCGTTGGTGACGAATGACAGCTGTAAGAGCACAACAACGCTCAGTGTCATGTCCTAGAGTATGATGATAGTGACAGTATTTAGAGTTGTCGAACCAAGAGGGTCTTGATCCGAGAGTTGATGAGAGGGCGGTGTTGAAGGCTTGATAATGTGGTCAAGAAGAGAGGTGTCATTCCCCAGACATTAGCGAATGGTGACCTTGAGGGCACAACAATGATCTGTGTCGTGTCCAGGTGTGCGATGATACGCACAAATATGAGTGTCGTCGAACCAAGGTGGTTTAGGTCCAAGAGAATGATATGGTTTGAGAGGCGGAAGATTGAGGCGAGATGACTGCAATAAGTGCCGTAACAGCAAGGTATAAGAACCTGCTAATGGGTCTGGATATTTTATTGCAGTGAGGGTTGATGACGTTGGTTTAAGAGGTGTAAGAGACGTTGGTTGATGATTTGAGGGAGATATATGTTTGACAGGTTGATAGAGTAATGGAGGCGACGTGCCTCTGTGAAGGATGGGAGTAGGCAGTACTCCTATTAAAGTGGATGGATGTCGGCCTAGGATTGAAGGTAATGACGAAGGTGGGGGAGGAGTCCTCTGATGTGGTCTAATGGTCTTCGTTAGTTTGGGTCGAGGGCCACTATTGTGCGAGGCGAGGTTAGATACGGGTTTGGGTTTAGATGTGGATGGAGGTGAGTGAGATGTAACAATCTCAGGCAAAGGGCAAGAGGAAATCGTGACTGGGTCTTCCTCAATCGAAATGGGTGAAGAGATAGGGTCTTCTCATGGTGGAGAAGAAATAGGAGAGGGTGGCTTCTCAAGTGGGCAGATGGTAGGGATGATCATGCCTTCTACATGTGCTTGAGGAGTAGGAGAGGTAAGGTCTTTGGATGAAGGTAGGGCTAATGGCATAAGTGTGATCAAGGTGTCCTCCAATATAGGAGAAATAGATGGAGGACTAATAGGAGAAGAGGGTTCTTCATCTTGTGAAGAAGGTTGGTCAGGGACAAGAGGTAAGATAGTGTTGACGGTGTGTATATCATGGTCTTGAGGGTCATTGATCATGGTTTGAATGTTGTCTTGAGTAGGCGGGTGATTAGGAAAAGGTTGTTTGAAGATGTCAAGGTTTTGGTTGGGCGGTGCGTTCGGGTTATCCAAGATAAGATCGCCCTTGTCTAGCATGTTCTGGATGAGGTTTTTAAAAGTTTGACAGTGATCCGTATCATGGCCTTTGACACGGTGATAGTTACAAAAGTGATTCTCCCTGTACCATGCAGGGATAAGTGTTGAGGGGTCGAATTGATGTGGCCAAATTGAAGGGAGATATAGGACCCCCTGCTTGATGAGTTTATCCAAGACAGAGGCATATGACTCTCCAATTGGAGTGAATTGACGCTGTATGGATTGACGTTGAAAATGTTTATTGATGTAGTCTAATGTTGAAGATGTTGGTCAGTTAGTTATTGTTGAAGATGATGGTCTAAAGATGACAATGTTCGCCGACTCCTTAGATTGAGAGTGGGCAGAAGAAGGTCTGGAAGAAGAATGGTCATTGGTTCTTGTGTTAGTGTTACACAATTTGCCCTTATCTTCTTCAATAGCGCAG
Source organism: Torreya grandis (assembly GCA_037957365.1). Taxonomy (NCBI): domain Eukaryota; kingdom Viridiplantae; phylum Streptophyta; class Pinopsida; order Cupressales; family Taxaceae; genus Torreya; species Torreya grandis. The sequence goes on from JARHVA010002603.1 coordinate 2,080,683, forward strand.
AGTTCAAGCTTTTGGGCCATGGTGAAGGCCTCGTCGAAAGTGTGGAATGTTTGAACCCGCAAGGTGGATGAGATGTGACTGACACATGCTCGGGAAAAGAGCTCAATGAGCTCGGGTTGAGGCAAGGAGAAAGAGAGCTGGTTGATCAAGTCTCTCCAACGGGCGAAAAAATCAACTACTGATTCATCGTCAAATTGCCTAATGGAGTAAAGATCTGTGATCGAGACTTGTTTAGTGATATTGATTGAGAAATGGTCAACGAATAATTGAGCGAGTTGAATGAAGGAAAAGATAGAATGTCTGGCAAGGGAGCTATACCAGTCAAGGGCAGGGCCAGAAAGAGACATAGGAAATGTGCGTAAAAGTAACGCATCATCATGGGCAAAAAGATAGCAGGCATGTCTGAATGCCCGTAGATGTTGTTGTGGGTCTTCCTTACTCTAAAAGCGAGTAAATTTAGGAAGCTCCCAATGGTTGGGGTATGGTCGGATAGGGACAGAAGGATGAATGGGCTCGTTGTAAATCTGGTCATATGAAGAGATATTATTTGAACCGAAGATAGAAGCTTCGAGACTGGACATTTTATCCATCAGCATCTTGATGACGTCTACTGACGGATTGGTGGACGGAGCGCCCCTAAGGTTGTAAGGCGCTTGAAAGAGGCTAGAGGAGGTATGCGACGTAGTCGGTTGTACCAATAAGGGTGCAACGTACGGATGACTAGTCGCAGGGGCAGAAGTAGAGGTTAAGGGTGGTTGCGTCATGAAGGTCGAAGGTATAAGTTGACTAGGCACCGCCAAAGGTGGTTGAATAGCGGCACTGGTAGAGGGATAGGTTGGCACTCCTACATTTGTGGGTGCAAGAGTGTAAGGGGTTGAGACAATCAAGTTCTGATACGATGTAGAACTTGGTTAATTTGTAGATGATTGAGGGTGTAACGAAACCTCGATGGAGGTCGGTCTAAAAATAGACGAAGAGGCCAAACTTTCCGTATTGGCCATGGTTGAGTTAACGGTTGAGGCGAAAGGCTGAGCCAAAAAGGGTTGGATGACGAATGGTGTCGATGTCGTCGCCATGTCACCCGAAAGGTCTCGCATTGGATTTCTCGTGAGATAGTTATGGAGGGTTGTGGTATTGAGGTCCAAGAATTTTTTAAAATCTGGTCCCCTTCAGGGATGATGGGAAGTTGAGTCGGGGTTAGGGTCGGTCCTGTAGGAGTTCTTTCAGTCTCCGAGTGGAACTCCATGATAGGACGGGTTAGAGATGGGGTAGACGAAAGCAGTTGATGGCCAGAGTGGTCAAAAAGGGCCTTGGTTTGACTGTGTGTCAAAACCATAAAAGGCAAGAGAGAACGTCCTTACACGCTCAAACAAGTAGATAAGAACTAAAAATATGAAGACACAAGCAGATCCTAAAATTCTAGAAGTAAAATTTTTAGGATTATAGTGGCTTATGCCTTAGATTGTGTGTTTGGGGAGGTTGGCTTTGTGAGTTGGGTCCTAGAAGAAGTCTATGGATGGTTTCGGGTTTTGTTATGGTGCTCAAGAAGTCTGTGTTAGGGTCGCTACGTGGCCTGGTGCTAAGGAGCAAGCTCCCCTCACTTCACGATTCCAGTGGTTAGCTGGTTTCGCTTAGCCAAAATATACCTCGCCTAGAGATTATCCTCCACCAGAGAACGGAGTGGGCTTCCCCCTTGGTGATGAAATCCAAGTAGGGTCACCGAGACGGGTAAGGTATCCGCTGGGGGATGAAATCCCAGTCGGGCCTTGTCTCAGGTAAGTTAAAATGTTTATTTTGTGCAGGTGGTTTGGTCGTGTAACATGAAGTGATCTAGATTAATTCAATATGCAGTTTAATTACTATGTGTGGTCTAAAAGATGCAGGCAAAGAAAAATGAATGCAAAGTGTTTTAATGTCCAAGTCGAAATGTTTGTTCGTATGAAGACGAATGGAGAAAGAGTCAAAGAATATGAGTTTTAGCTAGTCTAGAAGTGCAATAAAGAAATGTTCATTTTAGTTTTGCTTATGATGTCATTTAAGAAGAGATGAAAGGAGGCGAAAAGGAAGGAACATAATGTGCCTAAATGAATGAAAGAAAGAAAGAACCCAAGGAGGACCTAGGGTCCCACCGAGCGTGCCAGAATGTTTCTATGCAAAATTGCTTTCTACATTCAAAGAAGAAATAAGAAACTGAAATAAATGGTTAAGGCTAGAAGTACCTGATAAAGTCAAGCACACTGAAATCAGACGTTGGAAGATTCTCCTCTTTGGCTGTGGAGGAATGACACCTACGAAAAAGAGACTAAAACATGGAAAGATGTTAGTCAAAGATATGGTGGGTTGTCAGGCGAACGCCCGATCTCGGAAGTACGAAGACTCCCTAGAAGGATATCAACCCACTGATAAAAAGCGTAATATTGGATGAAAGTAGATTAAAATGACAGAAATAAATGACAAAAAATAAAAATGTGTACCTGATAAGCGGCACTATTCTGCACAGTCACCGGCGTCGGTCTCTATGGTGCCGGCGTCGGTCTGGGAAGGTGCCGACGTCGGTTGAAGTACCGTCGTCGATCGAGGTAGTGACCGGCGTCAGTCGGGGCAGGTTCTGGACAGAGTCTGGGTGAGTTGCAGAAGGTCTTGACAGGTTCGAGACAAGGTTTTAGATAGAGTAGGGATGGGGTTTTTGGTCGAGTCTGGGGGTTTGAAGCTTCGGGATGGCAGAAATAGTGCACGAAGAATAATCAAGAAGAAATAAAATAAAACAAAGAAAATACTTACCTGTCGGAAGCCATGATGAAAGTCATAGTGGAAGTTCCCTGTGCAGTGCTGGAAGAACGAATGCTGGAGTTGGTGGATGCTGGAGTTTGGACGCTGGAGAGCCTGTAGATTGGAGAGCCAGTAGATGTCGGAAAATGGGAGAGAGGAGATTGAATGAAGGCCCCGGGGACGGTTTCGAGAGACGGTTCGATAACTATTTCGGAAAACTGATCGGGAACCGAATGGTAACTGATAACGGATAACGGGATGGTGACCGACGTCGGCAGGATTGCCGACGTCGGTCGATAAGTGACCGACGTCGGTGACATCAGCTGGGTAAAGACCATCGTCGGCAGACGCACAATGAGGACAAAGTCTAGCTTTTAGCTCTCTGCTCATTGTTACATGCTGCCAGGGTCAAGGTTGGTGGAACAAGTGATCGACAAGGGTTAAATAGGCGAAGAAGAATAAGACGGGGAATGACGAGGGGAGTCGACACAATTTTGGTGTCTACAAAGGGAGCTTCCTAGTTGTATTCAAGATCCTATTCAAGATCCTACTCATGAGGTTAAGCCTTCTTATATTCCCATTTATTCACCACTCATCTCTATAGCATAATTTTCCCATGAGGACAAAGAGGTTTCATACTTTGATGAGGTCATGTCCAAGTGGAAGAAATAAAATATAGAGGTCTTTAAGATTTTCTCTTTCCCTCCTCTCCAAAACTTCCTAGATAATTCCATTGTCCTCTATATCCCAAAATTTGATCATGATCAACCTCCCATGCTTCATTTTCCCTCTCAAACAAATTAATTTCATTACCCTCCTACCATCTCCCTTCTTCAAAAGGAGCATGTTCTTCAGAAGATTGAAAAATAGGTTGCAGCTACAGGTCAAGTTCTTACAAAGTGTGAAGAGGATGCTTCAGGTATGTTTGAGGAAGATGCTTCAGGTATGTTTGAGGAAGATTTTCACATTGATACTTCACTTAAGGTTGTATTTGAGAATCTAATTATAGTTGAGAGTGAGAAGGCTGATCTTGATGTGGATGAATTCTAAGAGGAGCTAGTACAAATTAAAATTATAATTGAGTTACAGATATCTCTTATTAAGAAGGATCAAGATGAATTTCAAGCTAATCCTATTCAAATAGATCAAAATGAGGAACAAAAAGATGATTGACAGTTGTACTTTAAATCTATATAAGAGATTAAAGAACTTTGTATGGATATTTTGCCTATTGAATAGCATGTTTATGATAAATTTGATCAGGAACCACCCATTCAAGATCATAATATAGACTGGGTTCCCTATTCAAAGATCCTTAAAGAGATGGATGAAATTTTAGTAGTTGATAAGAAGGATGTGGTCACTCAAGAAAAATTCGTAGATGAGATATCACTTGACAAAGTGGTAGATGATAAGTAGTATGAAAAAAATTAGGAAGTACTTGATGAGTTTGTCTTTGTTGATGATTGATTTGCTATTGATGACTCATTTGAGAAGATTATAATATAGTTGGTAGACAAGAAAAATTCCTTATCAAAGGTTGTGATTAATAAACATCCTACCTTGCAACTCACACCATCTCTTGGAGTGACTAAGTTTATGAATTTACCTTTTAATCTAGGTGGATCATGCTTTGCCATGGTTAGCTAGGTTCCTTGTTAGTTTATTTTCATCTAGGTGTTGTTCAAAAACATTAGTTTAGTTTGTTCTATCCAAAATAAGTGATTATTTTCACATTTTCTTGGTTTAGTTAGTTTTCTTATTTTCATGTGTTTCCATTATTATTTTGAAGGATGAAGGTTACTTCATTTCTGGTCAAAGGAGATTTGCAATCATGGACCAGGTTTACCATTATTTTATGAGTTCAATATCATGTTTATGGTCTAAATTATCAAGCATATCAAGAATGATTCCCATTTGAGTCACCAATATGTTGACAATTTTGACCCCACAGGTCAAATTACGACCCTTAATGAAAAATCCTTGAAAATCCATGGTTAACAGGGCTTGAGGTTGTCTAGGTGATTTAGGGGGTTTTATTTCACTTGTCTTGTTCTTTGTAGGAAAGAATAAATGTTAAATAGAGAAATTTAAAGGAGAAAATTCTAAAGGGAGCTTCAGGGTTTACAAGAATAAGTGTTCTTCTCAAAAAGGCCATTTCAAATTTTGGAGAAGTTCATTTTATAAAATCCCAATGTCCTTTTCAAAAGTTCCAAAGGTACTCTACAAATTTTCTGAGGCCATTTCAAAAAGTTTTGAGGACCTTTTCAACAATCCCAAAGGTTATTTGTAAGATTTATGAAGGCTTGATCCTTGAAGAAATCATCCACTTCAAGTTTCCTGAAAGGTCACTTCTCAAGAAAAGGGGCACTTCATAGATTTTTAAAGAGCTATTTCAAAATTACCAAAGGAATTAGTGGTCCACTTGATTTTTTATGAAGGGTAGTTCGACAAAGGGAAAATGTACAGTTCAAAAACCCAAAGGGTAGGTTCCTTTTGAGAAGGTCGATGAAATAAAACCTAAAGGGCATCTACCCTTCGAAAAGGTCCAAAACAAAAAATTCAAAGGGTTATTAGCCCTTTAGAAGAGTCCACTCTCAAAAAGATGAAATGACTTTTCCAAAAGTTTAAAGGAATTCCTTTGGACAAATTTCTTGAAAGAATTCCTTCAGAAGGTTTACCATGACAAAAATTCTAAAAGGCACATTTTGGAAGGTAAAAAGACTTAGCTCATGCATGAAGGAGATTAGCTCACCATCCATTTTTCAATGCCAAGGAGTTTTCATGCAAGCATAAGACAAGGCGATTTATTTTTAAATCTTTAAATAGCATAAGTTGAATTAGAGTTGACTCCTCTATTTTTATAGCCAACCTCTTAGCTATTATATTTTTTCTATATAAGTTAGCTCCTTAGCCTTGAATTGTATCCCTCTTTTGGTAAGATTAAATTCTAAAAAATATTGAGTTGTAACCTTTTTTCAGATTAATAGAAGGATTGTTGTTTTTAGATTCTATCTACTAGTATAATTTATTTATGTCATTGATTTACATAAATGATAGAGTTTTCTTCCTACTCAAGTCTTGATTCTTACCTAGTTACTAGCTAGTCAGATTATGCAAGTCATGTTCTATGTTTAATGTCTTTTGGTTGAGTTTATAGTAGATGCAATTGGTTGGTTAGTGCCTTGAATCAGGCCTATTTCATAATGACCTCAAGCTTTGATCATAATATATAACCTTTTCATGAAATACTTATGCACATTAGTCAATTGGATTTGAAAGTTTAGCCTTTCTCTTGTCTAAATCGGTTTTCTTAGGAGCTCAAATTGAGTGGATCAATAAAAAAAAAATGTTTATCACCATCATTAGATAGGATTTCCATTCAAGTTTCTCTCTTTTTTCTTGGAAATTTTTAGCATAGAGCAAAGATCCTAACTGATACACCAAAGGGACCTAGCGCTTATAATCTAGAGATTCAATCCATTGATTAGGTCACCCATAGACTAGGATTGTTTCCATGTTTTAGCAGATTGTGAAGGCCTAAAACTACCCTTAGAGGGGTGCAAGTCTAAATGACAATAATAAATTCTATATTTCATGACGTCAAGCCTCAACATTGACTTTTAATATATTTTTATGGTTCATTAAGGATCAGGTGTTTGCTTAGTGAAGGCTTTGGTATTGCTCTATTTCCAGATAGGCATCTATAACCATGAAAAAGATGCCTTTGGCTTTGCTCACAACCTTTTTCCACTACCAGACATACATCTATAGCCTTGATGGAGATTACCATAATCACCTCTACTTAGAAATCTCTTTAATTTTTTAATAGGTTATTTATTTATTTATTTTATATATTTTTTTTAGATAATTTTTGACTTTCTAGCAAAGGTTGGGAACCAGGCTAGCTAGGTTTAGGGATTTAGTCAAATGTTTGATATTTAGGAAATCATCCTTGGTTACAAATTTTGTCCCAAGAAATAATGTTTACTAAGTGTAACTATGAATATGTCCTGATAATTTAATCTTTCATTCTACATGGGCAATCCTTCTTAAATCTAAGCTTAGATTAGATTAATGTTTAAGATCTTATGGAATAGTTTAACCTACCCACTAGTCGTTACTAGTTTATTAAAACCATAACATCAAGCATATATTTCTAATCCATAATCAACCATAATTTGAAGTTCATACCTTGCATTCTTGATATGAGGAGTCCTTGAGAAATTTAAATGAACTTTGAGCTGAGGGATGTCTAGAATAGACTTATTGAAAGTAAGGAAAGTAAACACAACAAACAAAAAGCAAAAGAAATAAACAAACAAATATGTATAAATAAGGAATATGAAGGAAAGGATAAGAAAAGGAACTAATCTAAGTCCTATACTAACTACATAAATAAATTACCTCTAGGATCAAATGGAAAGTTATTTATCCTACCATATAATCTTGAGGCATGATTATCTCTATTCAGTGGCCCCTTATTGTGGATAGAAGAATTTGCATGCTTATGTATTCTATGTGATGAAACTTGGTTTCCTATTTCCATTGTCTAGTACATAGGTTAAAGATATGGGTTTAAAACCCAATCATCTTCATCCTAAATTCTTCTACTTTGTATCAGGAGTGCTAGTTTTAGTTCATCCATAAACATATATTATCTTATATCATCTTCACTCAATAATGGTATCTCGACTAGCATCCTTAGGATAATGTTTTCATTGTGTTCTTTTTGAGGTGGAAATGGACTATCAATATTTGCATAAAAATATTCCAAGTCATACCAAAATGCTTCTTCATCTTGATCAACTAAATGATGCTCATCTAGAATCTTATCATCAGAAACATGCTGGTCCTACAATCTTGACCTTTTGATGAATGCATATGATAATTTTTTATCTGTTTCACCTAATTCATCTTCACCCTTAGTTAAGAAAGATAAATCTTCTACCCAATTGAGTTCTAGCTCATCTAGTTTTGGGATTTTTAAGACATCATTGCCTTCTTGGGAAACCTCAATTTCTTTCAAGAAATATTGGTGTAATTTCTACCCATGGTCATTTTCTTCAACAATATCCTCTATTTAATTAGTAACTTCATATGAAATGTCCTCATATCTATCTTTTGAATAGAATTCAGCTTGTATCTAATCTTGTTCATGGGGTTGCTCATCTTGAAGAGTTATTCCTTTTTCAAAAGTATCTTCAGGTTCAATTTCCTCTTCAAATGTAAAATAAAAAGCCTCTATCATGAAACCTTGAGATTTCCTTTTAAAGATAGTTGTCCCTATAATATTGTCTTGGTTAGGCATAATTTTGGTTGTATCCCTTTTGCCTTTATATATTTTAAAAACATTGCAATGATCAGCCAAATATATATCATAGAATTTCATTTGTATGTTTTTAGATGATCCATTATTGTTGTTATAATGAAACTTGTTTGGAGGCCTGTTGAACCTTTAAGAGGCATAGTTTTTGTTAGATCCCTCCCCTATATTTGATACTTTTTTTTTGCAACTAAAGAAATCCGTACTTAGTTTTTGGACCATTTATAATATTAAGTCATTTGAAATTTTTGGTGTCTCATGCTCATGAACTAGAGCATTACTACTATCTATGTGTGTTAGAGTTCCATGATTTTGTGGATGAAGCCTACAGTCAATGCTATTCAAGAACCTTAGGTTTTGGCTAGGATATAGATGACTCAATAGTAATTGGTTCCAAACTGGAGGTTGGTTTAGAGTAGGTATATTTTGATTGGAATTAGGGATGGAGTATTCCATTTTACCTTGGGGTTACATTTGGTCAATAATGACCACAACTTCAACATAAGCCAATGCTAATGTATTGATGACATTTACAAATCTTTTCAAGAACATATAGGTCATGTGGTCTAAGGCATCTCTATAAATTTATAAATCCAAAGCCACATAGAGTTTATATGGTTCCATGGTCTTACTAAACATCTTTTGAAACCTAACATTAAAGTCTCTTATGGTCTCATTAAAATCCCTCTTAACTATGATGAACTATTGGTAAAGGTTGTATGGACTAATAATTTTTCCAAATTGATTAATGAAAATGATATTAAAGTCAATCCAAATAGTAATGCAATTCTAAAGTAGGTTGAGAAACCAATCATATGCAAAATCTCTAAAAGTGAATGGGAACAATCTACATGCTACATCTTTATGAACTACATTTAACAATCTCAAAGTAGCCTTGAATGATTTAATATGTTCTTTAGTAGTGACAACATTATTAAGACTAAAATAAATAAAATACATTTCAAGATTTTGAGGGAGATCATGTACTATACTTGATTGATTGAAGAACCACCTAGCCAAGCCATATCTTAAACACATGAGCACACTGACTTGGTAAAGTTGGTTGAGACCTTGAAAGTTTATGCTCATGTCGGTCTCACTTTTGGAAATTTTAGATTATGACCTTGAAAACTATTTAAAATATGACATAGCAAACTAATTTTTTCTAAGTACAATGATTGAGTTTTCATGTTAAGCTAATTTTTTATAAATACATGCAAAACATGACTATCTTTAACTAATTATGATGAAATAGATGTATAGACTAATGAATGATAGGGATATTTACACCTTTAAACTTGAATATAATAAAATTTTTAAATACCCAATCAATATTTGTATAAAATTTCTATCACTAACCTTAAATGTAGGGAATACACAAAACATGAACTACCTTTGCATGAGTATCTATGGATCTTCAAAGAATATCAATATTTGGCTAAAGGAAGTCTAAAGAACTAGTCTAAAACCATAAAGATTGATGATATTTACACATTTGAGAAAATGATCACACAAATATGCAAAGAATACACATATCTTTTATCAAAACACACCAAAATTAGCAAAGATTCTACAAATTCACAAAGATCTACTTAGGCCCTCCTTCTAGTACTAGCAAAGCTGCACCTGTTGATGCCTGAATGCGTATCATAGGTGCCTAGAGTGTTTAAGAAAAACTTATCATTTTAGAATTCTTAAGAAATTAACATGAGTTGCAGATTATGATAATCATGTTATCTTTGATGGAATAGAGGTAAAACAAGTAATTTTTTCAAAATATTTACAATATTTTGTGGTTAGGAGCCACCATGGCCAAATAGTAGATCTACGTAAAAAATGTAATATAGTATGTTAAAGATGGTTAATTATGATCAAGAACTATTCTAAGGATTAATCTAAGATGGATATTGTCAATGAAAGACTAAACTAAAGTGATCTAGTCAAAAAAGGAGAAAAAGGAAGGGTAGGGCAGAAAAGAGATGTTGTTGATCTTCATTCCAAACATCATGACAAAGTTCAAATATCATCCAGGCATGCACTTAACCAATGTATGACATGAAGTATCATAAGCTCAAATCTTATCACACATCTATCAAACATCTAAAGAACGTGGGAATAATGCAAATAAGAACTATTTCACTTTAAATATTTACCCTTGTAGGCAAACAACATTATCCCAAATGCAAGAAGAGTAAGAAAATGAAATAAACCTAACAACATTAAATTAACTTAGCATTGACACAAGTTAACAACTCTGCATTCAAATATAAACACCATGAATTCATAATAACTATTCAAATCTGGGAGTCAGAACAAACAAGTGAGAGAGAAGCCATGATAACAAAAGACAAAAGCAAATTTGGATAGACTTTGTAGAATTACTTATTTATATTAATTTCTTAATGTTTACAAAGTAATTTTGTCTCTAATAACTCCCCCCTTTTTTACAATTGACAATACCCTTTTATAGAATTATCAAGGTGGTATGTCTATTAGTGATATCAAATTACATTTATACATGTGTATAGGACAACTTTCCTTTTTTTAACATTCTAAAATAAATGATAATTTTTAATGGACTAACCTTTAGAAAATGTGCTCTTACAAATTTCAGATGTATATACAAAAATAATATCCTATTTAAAAATATTATACAACGTTAGTTAAAAAAATAATATTATTATTTCATCTAACTTTGGGACCCACTAGTTGATGAAGTCAAGTGGAGCTCCATGTCTTCTTGGGATATGCTTTTCTAAGTTATCAGGTCCATGAATTTAGATCAAATTACTCACTGGTGGATCACACTTCGATTCTAGATTGAATTATTCTTGTATTAATGGTAGTTCAACTTCTATGGCTTGATTTAAGGTGATCATAGGGTTGAACTAGGGATTTTTTGAAAGTTACAATAGTGCTTTAATGTCAATAATTCATTCAAACAAAGCAAGCATTATGCCTTGGATCATGATTTAGTCTCTTTGTTTTTATGGGTCCACTAAATCCTTAATTGGTTTATTTATGCTGATGTGGCATTGTCTTGGCATCTCTGTAGCATCCCTGTGGCACTTTCATAACACCTTACTCATTGATGTTTTTTTTTGAAAAAAATAATCATTTCCTTTTTTTTAAAAATCCTTATTTACCTCACACCATCAGATCATTTTACATGGATCAACATGGATCATTGATTTCAATTCAAAAGATCATATGCCATTAGCTATGTTATGCACTTGGCCTCTGAGGTTGTGACACTTAGCACTTCTAAGTTTACTCTTGTGAACACAAATGAAAAAAGATAGCATATATAAAGTGCTATAATGTAGGGGTTCCACTTGGTGGTTTTGTGGGGCTTTTAGTCTTTGAATTGTTGACTCTAATGTAGTTTATTTAGGTTATTTGCACTAGGCAAAGTTTTTAGACCTTTTTTTCATAACATGTATCATCGAGGGAATTATTCTAGGCTTTTTGTCTAGGGAAATTATTTTGAAGACTAATTTCATTAGAAAAATGTTTGAAGTAATTATCCCATAAGGTCTATTTCAATAGGAAAAGTTCCCAAGATGAAAATTCTAAAGGAATTAATCTGAGGTAAAAAAGGACATTCCAAAAATTCCTAAGGGTAAATTCAAAAAATATAAAGGGTAGGTGAAAAAGGTCTTAAGGGTATTCTTTCAAGGAAATTATCCTAGAAAAAATGTTTGACACATTTCACTCAAAGACAAGATCTTTACACAAAAGTTATGAAGGGTAAATTTTCATGGAAGAAAAGTTCTAAAGGGTAAATTTTCATAGTTGAAAAAAGTTTTGAAGGGAAAATTTTAGTGGAACAAAATGTCCAAAAGGTCAAAAATACAAAGTCTAAAAATTTTATTGAACAAAATACCTGAATAAAATAGGACTACGCCTTAGGATAAAGCAAATCAAACTAAGTCCATAACATATTTAAAGTGTTCATGTGTAACTTAAATAAAAGCTCCCACCAATTTTGAATTCAAAAGAAGTTCTTATACTAAATTTAGACTAAGGGTTTAACATTTCAAATATGAATTCAATGTTGATTTTCAATAGATTAATGGATAGTAAAAAATCAAATTAGCACTAAATCACGAGACCCAAACTTTCATACATTCCAAATAGACTCCATCAATCCTACAATATATGAAACATAGAGATACAATGTTAGTAACTTTTCACAAGAAACCAAAATTATGCACAAATATGCTAACCATATCAGGTTTGGATGTTCTTCAAATAAAAAAATATGATGCAAACATGGTAATGATACTTTGATCAAGTGAATATTTCAAGATACATATTTTCACAATTTGACATAAGGGTCCCCATTTTTCAAATATGATGGTATGTTGACCTCAACAGTGTGAAAAATTAGTAGACATATAACCATTTAAACATCTAGTCCAGTCCCTACTTAGCAACATTATATATACATTAGGAATATACACCACTTGGATGTCAATGAATTTTTGGATCTTTGGCTCAGAAGAAATATACATGTGAATATTTAAAAATTCATCAATCACTTTGACTCTTGATTTATCTAATTGAGTTATAACTCTATCAAATTTAATGGGAGTCAAACCAAATTATTCATAAATACCTTTAGGTATAATATTTGTAGATGCACTAGAGTCTAACAAATAATTATGTAAAGTATTACCAAAGATTTTGACTGCAATCAATAAAGGTGGAACATCTACCTTATTTTTGTGTATTGTAATGTTAGCATGTGAAATTTTTTGTGGTTTACTAGGCTTATTAGATAAAGATTTTAACAACAAATAATTTTTTTCTATAATCTGAGTTAACTCATGCAAAGTAATGTTAGCTTTGATCATTTTCATGTCCTCCACTATATTATATCTAGTCTTATTGGAATAATTAGATGTATCAACATTGGGTTTAGAGGTACTTCCCTTAGGAGGATCTAAATTATTGTCTGATGTAGTATCAAGGGAGTGTCAAAATTATTTGGTGGATTTGAAGAAGTCAAAGGTTATTTTTTTCCCTATTCCTTAGAGGATAAGTCTTCTTCAAAGATTGCTGAAAAGCATGAATCTCTTCAGGGATATCCTCAGGCTCATTCTCTTATTGAAATGGGAACTCAAATGTTTCCACCATGAGAGTTGAATCAATAGATTTGGATGATCTTGATTAAATTGAGGTACTTGTACCATTGTCTTTATTAAGGACAACTTCAAAAGTTTCTAACTCTTCTTAAAAAGCTTCAAAAGAATTTCAAATTTTTGGATAATCTAATTCACCATGTTTTGACTACATCACCAAGATTTATATCAGGAACATTCTTATTCTTGGATGATGCATTGGTATGGCTATTATTTGGGAATCTATTTTAAGGCCTATTAAACATTTGGAAAGAGAAGTTCTTATTGAAACTTTCCCCAGTATTATCAACTTGCTTCTGTAATTGAAGAAAGTTAGTACTCATATTTTGAACCATCTTTAAGATATAATAATTTTAATTATTGGGTACCTCATAATTATGGACTTGAGTATTGATACTAGTTATATGCATAAAATCTCTTTGGTCTTGTGGACTAGATCTATTGGTAGCATTACTCAATAATCCTAGGTTTTAGCCAAGATTCGCATGGTTTAGAAGTAATTGGTTCAGAACTAGAAGCTAATTTAAGCCTAGAATATTTTGATTGGAATTGGGAGTGATTTTCAAAATAGGCATATTTGGATTAATGTTGGGAATAATGTATGCCATTTGACCATGGGTTACATTTGGTCATTAATGATCACAACTTTAGTGTATGCTAAGGCTAATATGTTAATGAGTAGATATTTTAAGAAACACAAAAGTCATGGGATCCAAGGTATCCTTTTAAATCTCTAAGGCTAAAGCCTCATCAAGTCTGTAAGGAGCTTTGGTTCTACTGAACATTTTCTATAATCTGGAGTTAAGGTATCTTATGGGTTCATTTGAGTCTCTTTTGATTGTGATAAACTACTAGTATAGGACACATAGACTAATGATTTTTCCAAACTAATCAATGAAGTAATTATTAAAATGATTCTAGCTAGCTATGTAGTTTTTGGGAAGGTTAAGGAACCATTTATATGCAACATCTTTGAAAGTAAATGGAAATAATTTGCATTCCACATCTCGATGAACTACATTCAAAAGTCTTAAAGCAACTCTAGAGGATTTAATGTGTTATTTAGTAGTTACAACACCATTAAGACTAAAAGAAGGTAAATAATTTTTAGGATTATGAGGAAGGCCATGTACCACACCTAGAACATTGATTAAAGATCCACCTATCCAAGCCATACATTGATATGGATTGAACATGGGAGCATCCTAAATTGGTGAAGTTGGTTGAGACTTTTTAAGTCTATGCTTACCTTTATCTCACCTAGCTCTCCTATGGACTTCTAATGAAAGAAGGGGAACCCTTGTCTCTAAATGTGAACTAGTCATTATCCTTATAAATTTCATCTTGATATATTTGAACCTTATTTGAATTTTAATGAGAATGGATTGATTCAAAGCACTATCTAGTTAATGTATCCACATGTTAGCTTCAATAAAATGAGATTAAACACTAAACATGATCTACACAACAAGATAAACTACTAGCTAGGTGATATTAGGACTTGACAAGGGAGAAGTTTTTACCATGTATGCAAATCAAATTGATATTAACACACTATACTAGAATAATGGAATCTAAAATAGTCATCTATTTATCTCAAGAAGTTTCAAAACTCAAATCTTGGTAGATTCTAGTCATGCCCAAGAGAGGCATCCTTTCTACGGCTCAAAAGCTTACACACACACACACACACACACACACACACACATGTATGTATGTATGTATGTATGTATATGCATGTATATATATGTATATGTACATATACATATACATATACATATACATACATACATACATACATACACACAAACAGATATATATATATATATATATATATATATATATATATATATATATATATATATATATATATATATATATATATCTATCAAAATGAGATGAGAGAGATGGGGGAATGCACGGGAGAGTGGGGAAGGGTCATAATGATTGATATCACATATTCCTTGAGCTCCTCTGCATTAATGTCATTTGGATTCTATATTGCATGGAAGGATAGATCATGAAGGTCAAGACCACTACAATAATCAATCCTAACTGTCACATGAATCCTTCTTAAGCTCCTCTACATTAATTCCCTCCACTTTAAGGACAAAATCCTCATATCTACAATTATGACAAAGACATCACCATGTTTTCTTTGGGTGGAAATAAGTACCTATTTTCCAAAGATATGATATCAAAATATGAAACACTCCTTTCATTAACCATAGATCTACCCCTATTTCCAACTTGATCATAGGTTTACTATAGATGAAAACCAAACCCATTTATTAGTTTTTACATATAGCCATAATTGCAATGGGGATATACAGGTTGCTTGATCTCATTTCAATAGCTAGGTGCCTATCTTTGATCTTTGTATTAGGCCCTAAAGACCTATTATGCCTCTAATAGTATTTAATGATGATGTTTGATCCTAATATATCCATTTTGGATCAACATTAATCATATTTAACCTCCAATTAAAGTCTCATATCTTTGACCATTAATATCAACCATTATTATTGATCTGGGTCTTCAAGATATGACATCTTCAACCTTCATATTTGGTCATCAATCTATGATCTACTCTCCAAATTGTGCCACTTGGTATCCCTATATTGGTCTTTGATTTAGCCTTTGGGGTTGTGACACTTGTCAATCTCATGTACTTCTTATGGACCCTTTTATCAGTCCATATGATTCATACACTTATGCCACATGGTAGCCTCATGTACCATTGATTCTACTTGGATGTGACTAAATGTGCACCATTAGATCCTTGGTTAAGTAGATTGTTAATCTACCTAGAGTGTACCATGATCATGACACTTGTCACTTATGTATTTGTCTTCAAGACCCTCTAACTAGTTGACTTGATGTTCACCATTATCTTAGGTGCATGATCAAATATACATTATTAGATCTATTTGGGCCCACTACCTTTATCAGTCACCATGAACTGTTAGGTCTTCCTCCAAGTTTTTTCAATTTAGACACTTGTTCACTCTATGATCACTCTTTTAAACCCAAATAGCTATTTTATGAGGTCTGAGATTGACATCCCCATGCATGTTTAATTCTAATAAATTATCCTTACAAGACATCTAAATTATGGTCTGGTTTATTTAACTTATGTTAGTCATTTTTTCCTTAAACAAGAGCATTATGAGGCATCAAAAATAAGATAAAATAAAACCCATCAATAGTTTCAAATGATAAGGGTTGACATTTGGATTGTGAGGCCAAAATGTTAACATTTATGGTGACTTTGATAGGAAGCATGTCTATTATGCTTGAGAACTTAAACCATTTAAATGATTTTGGACTTATAAAATAATTATAAGACTGAGTTATGAATGTAAACAACCCCTTTGACTGAGAAGACAACACCCACAAAAATAAGAAAGGAAAAAAAATAGAAAAGCCAATCCAAAAACAACAAAGATAAGAAATAAATGTGCTAGGACACCACTTGGAAGAAAATAAATAACTAATTATGTATAAAGAACCTAACTAACTAAGACAAAGCATGATCCATCTAGATCAAAAGGAAAGATGGATTGTTCATCTTAGAACTTTAAAGCATGTTTGTCATCACTTGATGACCTTCTTGTATAACTAAGAAAAATTGGATGCTCATGTATTATTTAGGAAGCAATTGGTTCCTCTACTACCAAGTTTAGGTGCATGAGTTGTAGATGTGAGTCCAAGACCTAGTCATACTCCTCCCAAATTTGTGCACTTTGCAAGAACAACTTCAATTCTACCCAAGCCAAGAATAAGAGTAAATAACATAGTAACTTACTTGAGTGATGTTAATTACACAACAAAGCAAAAAATAAGAGCCTTACTATGTTATGACACCAACATAGACAAGTTACGATCTATACTTGTTTTATCATCATTTTCTAGAGAACAAAGACAAAATTTTAGTTAAGGCCATTGAAGTAAGAGCCAAATTTTTGCTAGACTTCCCACTCAAAATTTGGACTAGTTTGATTAAAACCCTAGTAATGTGACTCAAAACCAATAGTTTAAACAAGCATCAACTAGTTATAGTAAATATTTAGTTTAAATGCCATAAAAAATCCAAATTCCACATGTAAAATGGAAAGGTCCTATGGATGATCAATTAGAATATGTACAACAAACATACCAAAATTATCTTAACCTAGTTCACAATTTTAATGCGTTGGCTATTTATAACACATCGATTATTGAGCTAGTTGCCTCAATAGGGGAATAAATAGATGTTTCATGTTATACAAACCAAAATTTAAACCCCTTTAGACAAATCACACTATTTTGTGACATGTTTAATGTCCCCATTTTGAGAGAATAAAATACCACTCAAATGGAAGACCTCACATAAAATGTTATGGATAACACATAAGTGCATTCTAATTTAAACTAAAGTGGGTTTAATTTACCATCAATAAAGACATCTTAGATTCATACAAAAAATAACATGAGTGGATTACAACAACAAGGGATAGATACACCTATTTCCCAAACAAAACAAGTAACCTCCACTCCCTAACTAACTACTTTTGTGAGTGTGCAATAGGAGAAACAAGCCAAAAATATACCAACTTACCACCTCAATAAGTCTATAAAACTATGCCACCTCAATAGGAGGAAACACGTGTTTCTCCATAATAATCACAAACTAATATACTTTAACAATCACAAATGTTGCCTAATCCACAATGTGTATTTATTGGTTAGAAAGTGACAGTTGGTAAATAATAACAAGTTATTAACCCCCATTAAGTGCCTATCTAATAATAGGTGTTCAACTAAAAACAAGGTTATAATGTATAATAGGGTGAATTAAATTTTGCCCAATGGGAATTTCACATATAATAGGGATATAACTTTAAACACCTCCAACAACAATGTTCTAGTCAACATGTTCCATTTATACAATAGGGTTTGACAAGTAGATAAAAAGTTCCTACCTAGACTTAGTAATAAGAACACATCCTACAATGCCAAATTTTTATTACCATCACTACAATTCAATATCCAAGGATATGTAGCCAACCCCAACCATAATTTTTTATAATAATAATATATTCCATATCAATAGTACAATCCTAATACATAGATATGTATACCTGGTCATTCAACTAGTCAAACTAACATTTTTTAGTATGTCAGTCCTTCCTACCCTAGTCAAGGTAACCCAAATTTGACCATGTAAACCCAAAAACAATAAGACACTCCATATAACTTATTTGATAAAGAGTTTTAAAAAATGAAGTATGCAATTCAATCCATTCAAACTGAAACTAAATAAAGAAATTTAAACTAGATGAAATATGCTCTTATCCATTCTACATGGATTATCTATAAATACCATTCTTTTTGGCTTATGATCCACCCAAAATTGACAAATATAAGGGAAATGACAACCCTAAAAATAATTTGAAATAATTCTTTGTTGCTTGTTAGCTAGTGGCATATAGTGGCATATACTTGCTTCTTCTATTTCTAAGGAATCTAATCAGACAAGCCTTGAAATGGATTTTAAAATTGCTAAAGAATTATGTACCTAACTTTGATGATATTTCTAATAAGTTCATATATAAATTTTTATATCATATCAAACATGATATTACAATTATGGACTTGGGCCAAGTAGAACAAAATAATGATGAAAGCTCCATTTCTTATTTTTAACATTAGAGAGCTCTATCAAGTCAGTTCACTCATAATTTCCTAGATAAGTAGTTATCCATGATATTTATTAAGAGATTACACAGTGATATATATTATCATCTCAAGATGTAATGTGCTCATAAATTTGAATAGGTTATAGATAAAAGAATAAATATTGATAAATCCCTTCTCAACAAATGGATCATTAAGCTATCTTCTTCTAACCATAGCAAAAATCAATATCTAGGCTAGCAAAAGCAAAACTAAAGCCATAGTTAAAATTAGAACCCAATTTAAATACAAGCTTCCATTCCACCTTAGGCCAAAAAAAAATGAAAGACCAAAGGCCTAAAACTATAATAATAATATTTTTGGTAATAGGGTCACTGAATCGTGCCATGTATAAATGGTATAAACACTAGCTATCCATTTACCTCTACCCATTCAAAAACTACCACTTCCATACATTAAACCAAGGCCTCTATAAAACCAAAATCCTCAAAATCAATCCAAATTTCAATCCCCCCTCCAAGGAGAATACCACAATTTTATAGATAATATAATGACCTTTGGTGAGCCTATTATGTTTGTGTTCTAAAATTGGTTCAAGTAAATATGATCAGTTGGCTAGTACTGAAGCCATTTACTAAAGGAATTATTCCCCTCATTGGTACAAAAAACATGAATTTTATGAGTACCATCATGTCAAAGGATAGTCCATATGCCAATGTATCTAGATTAGGTATTTAATTTAGAATATGTTGGAAAATGGAGAGATACAAAAAGATACCCATGCTCTTATGACTAACTATAATTTGGGCATTTATCAAAATAAATTCTCCCAACATAATAATAACAATAAATAGAATCAATACAAATAATAGAAACGAAAATAGTAGATAACTCCACCACAAAATCAACAATGATAAAAGTAGTAGATAACTCCACCATAAAATCAATAGAAATAATGCTAACCACAATAATAATAGTAGAATGGTTAAAACCAAGGACAAACTAACCAAATCAACCAAGGAGGCCATCACCTTATTGAATTTATAGTAAATGTATTAGGTGGTCATTTTAACACCATCACCATTAACCTTCAGACCACTACCAATAGGCTAAGACCTTCACCTAATAATGTCTATCATCCACACAATGCTTATCAACCTCCTTATGTCAGCAATTCTCTTTTGGACAGTGTTATTATCTAGGCTCAACACAATCTAATAATTACCATTTGAGGTCTTATTACCTCCCCATCAAACTACCAAATCCAAGTACCAGATTGATATTACACATTTGTATCTCAACAAGTCAAGATCATTCTCAAGGGACCAAATTCAAATTCCATAAATGAGTCCATTTAGAGTTCCATGTCTATCAAAAACAAACCAACTACCAGAACTAAAGGGAAGACATATGACATTTTGGAGTAGCTAAAAAATACTTCTACATAAGTATCCATCATGGATTTATTATGTACATCAAAAATCCACAAATACATCTTGAATGAGTACCTAATCTAATCCCTCATACTCAGTGACATCACACAAGATACATCCCAAACCATGGTAGGACACTTAGTGCCTAGTCAAGGTCTTACCTTTGACCAAAATGACTTGTCTTCCTTTGGAAATTTGCATAATAACCCATTATACATCAGGGTAGGTATAACAAACCATAAATTTAAATGTGTCCTTCTAGATAATGGTTTGAGCCTTAACATTATGTCTCTGACATTGACCAAGCATCTTATATATACAATATCTAACTTACATCTATATACTATTATTATTAGGGCATATGATAACAAGGAGCATGAATCAAAAATTACTATCAACTTGTTAATCATCATTGGGACTTTAACACATGACTTTTTATACCATGTTTTTGACATGTTGTGATGTGAGATTGCACCCTTGTGGAAGAGTTATTCATGCTCCTTCACTGTTAGTCATAATATGGGAACAACCCTAGGCTGTGGGTATCCTATAATATGGTTAAACCTTTGGAGAAGGATGACTTCCTCTTGATGGACCATGTAAAATAATGCTATTGTGTCAAAAGGGTTATAAAGGGGGAAATAGGGATCTTAAGAAAGCTAACAAGGTGATGTACCAAATAAAAATGGAATACTCCCATAAGATTCAAACCAAACTAGATCAACACAAGACAATGTTATCTCACATAAAATCATAGACCGACTGATTGCATAAGTGTTTCATAGACTAGGTTCAGGAATCAATGAATGAAAACAAGGAGGGATTGTAAAACCCACACCAAACCTACATTAACTATAGAAAGAACATGAATCCAGACCTAAAAACAAATTCAAAACACATTAAAATATCAAAGAAGAAGGACAATGGCTTGGAATATTCTCCCTCATAATGACATCATGCACAAGCTTACTAAACACTAATCAAAGGTAATCAATAGGTAAAGAAAGAATTTTTATTCCATTAATAAGTAGTTATTAAAAATTATTGATAGGGTTTAGCCTTATCAAAATGAGCATATCTTGCCAAGATATCTTAGAGAGTCCCTTGATACTCCAAAAAATGTGCATCCTTTTATAAATGAGAAAGAATGGATAATATAGAGAAAGATAAATAAAGAGAGGAAGAACATGCATCAATAAATCAATAAATGAATTATCACCACCTTTCTTGAAATATCTACCACATTCTAATCCAATCCAGACTAATCCTTCATAAAATAATTAGCCCTTATTTGATCCAATAGTCTTCAAACTCTTCTCTTTGCCTAAGTCATGCACTAGAAGATAAGAAACTATTGAGGATGATGAGTCATGATATTGTTGTTGGAGAAAATATTTAAAGGCTCTAAAATGTAAATAAATGCTCCAACTACTTTCTCCAACCACCATATCCCTTTTCTTTGATATTCTATGCCATCTTCCACTTGGTTTCATTATGAGTACAAAATCCTCATATCTTGAAACCTAATAGAGCCATGACTAAGTCTGATTTAAGTGGTTGTAAGTACCTATTTGTCAAGGCTATAGCTATTATGGAAGATAAGACACTCTTCCATATCTTGTATATATTTTCCCTTATTCCAAACTTTGAATATAAGTTTACTATAGAATAAAACAAATCAACCTATTGGTTTTCATATAGTCATAATTACAATGAAGATCTACAAGTTTAGGGTTTATTGATCATATTAAGATAAAACTCATGTCTAAAAGATTTTGAGAGTTTTTGTAGAGTTTTAGTGATGATATATAATTTGAAAGGATTTCTCTTGGTATCCCAAATCATATTTGATTCTAAATTTATACCCTTGTTTGCCTAAGTGACAAACCCCTTGAAACTAACATGTCTGCATTTGTGGCATCCCCTCAGGCTAATTAATTTGTTTAAAAACTTGACCATCATTACCTAGGACATGTGTCCTCATCTTGTACCACCCAAAGATTTGATCAAGCCTACTTTATTGATCTCCTTAAGAGTCTTCTATCTTTGACCTTTGTTATTAGTAATTGATCTATGATCTACTCTCTAGATGATTCCACTTGGTATCCTCACATTGGTCTTTGATTCAACCTTTGGGGATGTGACACTTGGTAATCTCATATTCTTCTTATGGACCCTTATGATAATCCTTATTTGGATCACGTGCTTATACCATATGGTGGCCTCATGCAATGTCGATTCTACCTTCTTATGACTAAATACACATCATTAGATTCTTGGTCACATAGACCATTGATTTGCCTTTGCATGGCTCAAATTCATATAATTTATTTACCTAACATTTACCATAGTCATGACACTTGGTATATTCTCATTCATTCCCAGGATCTACTAACTAGTTGACCTTTCACTCATTGTTGATCTCCTTTGGTATGACGGATCACATACCATTAATCAACTTGGACCCACTAGCTTTTTTAGTCACCACATGCCATTAGATATTTGTATGGGAACTTGAGATCTTTACACTTCTCAGTTACATGTTCATTATTAGGATACATTGCCCTTTCAACTATGAGCTTGTCATTGATCTTCTTTGGCATCATTAAATGCATGTTGTTATATCTGATGGACCCACTAACTCTATTAATCATTAATCACCATTAAATATGATCTTAGATTCTAATATTTGGATACTTGTCATTACTATGTTTAGACTCAAGAATATTTGAATCGAAATGACTACATTTTGTAGCTTTAACTTGACATCTCCATGCATGTCCCAGATAGTTTGTTCAACTTTAAAGACCTATATCTTGAGATAACAAGATCATGAAGATACAAAATTTGTAGAGCATGATTTATGCATGAATAAATTAATGTTAATGTGATCTTTTAGTGTAAGAGGCTTTCTAATCATACTTATAAAATGCAAAATCAATCTGACTAGTCCATTTTTTCATGATGTTTGAGATGATCTATCTTTTAAAAGTTTGATTTTTCCATATTTTGATCACTTATGGGTCAAGAACTTTGCTCAAATTCTATATCTAGGTAGAAGCTTGGTATGTGGGCTAAAATTGGCCAACATCTTTGGATACTCATAGGGATGCATGCTTGTTATGCTTGAGAACCAAGACTAGTTTCCTTGTCTGATCTATTAGGCATGGAGTCTCAAGCCTTTGCTCTTATCTAACATAAAATGATGGAAATTTCCCCTCTAGATAACTTTTTCTTGAAGTAATAGGAACAAAAATAAATAAAACAAACAAAGTTCACAAGGCACTTTGGAAAATTAAACACACAACATGAAAATAATGTGCATAAGGCACTTAGATGAAAACAAGAAATCTATTCTAATATGTGTAGGGTTGTAACTTACACATATCTTCCTCCTGGATCAAATGTAAAAAAAATAGCAGTACTCACTAGTGGTGTATTAGGATAGAAAACACCTTGATTTTGAGAGCTCATGATAGGGAAGCTAAGATGCCTGATTGGTGACTCTTGTAGCATGTTCTCAAGTTGATAAAATGGGATAAACATTTCTCAAATGTAGACATATAGGTATATTTATTTAATTCTTGCTCCAAAATAGACAATAGGAGCACTTGTAACCTTCTCATCTGATGTCTCCTTTGAACATGAAGGTTGATTATCTAAGCTTATAAAAAAAATCTCTAAGTAATCCCAAAAGGCAGTTTCATCTTGGCCATTCAAGATAATCACAAATTCAACACCTTCTTTTCTTTGCTTACTTTGAAATAATCCATATGGTAGTTTATCAACCCATCTAAGGTTCAAAATGTCATGTCATTATGGCTCTAGATCTAACCATTCTCTTTCATTCTTGAAGACATCAGTACTACCTTCAATAGATAATTCATCTTGAGATTGGTCATATTATTCAACCTAATTTGAAAGTTCATTTTCATGCTATAAAGGAGGCATAAGATAGTTTAAAAACCTCTATTTGGTCCATGAAGTCTTGGTACAATTATTTCCATACTTCATCATGATCCTCCTTTTTCTTTATTTCTTTCTCATCTTCATCCTTACCCATAACAAATGGAAGTCCTAGAAAAAATAAAGATCCCCTTTGTTCTCAATTGCATCCTGAATACAACTCCATTCAAATATGAAGGCATTAGTACTAACTTTAGTCTCTAATTCTTTAGTGTCAAATCCATACCATAATATCTGGTGTAAACCTAATTTTTCCTCTTTTGAATGGAATATGATGCCTATCATTACCTTCTCATCATAGAAACTTGTGTTTTCTTCTTCAAGTTCACCTATGCTTACAATATCCTCCTCAATTCTTTGTAAAATAGGGTCTTTATCTAAGAGGGAGATGGTGGGAGGGTGAATAAGTTCACCTTGCTTACAACTTAGGAGAGTATCCTTCCATCTAGGGACTTTGAAGGATCTCTTTGGTGGCTCATGGTGGAGGGGGATAAAGTCATAGAACTTTTGTATGGCAAGCTCATTGAATTAAGATAACACTTCTTTTTCTTGAACTGGTTCTTGGACTACCTTAGCTAGCACTTCCTCTCTCTTCTTTGTGCCCTCCTTGATTGATTTACATGAGGGGAAAGCATAAGGCTTGAAAGCCTTATTCTTTTCCTAAATGGGTGTGTGAGAGGGTGGTTTCACAAGAGAGGGTATGACATAGTCAAGGTCATTGGCATAGGAGAAGATCCAAGATGGGATGGCTTCATGTTCCTTAACTAGATGGTTTTTAGTGATTTTTTAGCTCTTGATGAGGACAAGACTTGACAAGGTAGGCTAGGGGGTTGGGTTTGATCATAAACAAGAGTAGGATAGGGAAATAGGGTTATAGGGTGGATGCTCTTATTCTTAAGAGAAAATGATAGTTATTTTCTTTTTTGGCTTGGTGTAAACACCAAAAATTTACATGCCATGATGTTGAATGTTGAAACTCCCTTAGACCACTTTAGGACCAATTTAACCCTTCGACCTCTGACCAAGCCTAACCCATAGTCAATTTGACAAAATGGCTTAACCTACCCTTTTACCTAATTTTTCCCTTCACCCTTGACCATTGATGGTCAGGGTACACCTCTTTAACAACCAAGATGTAAACCACTTGCCTTATTTTTAAAACTATATCTTGTCTCAATCTACATTCGAGCCATTGTTATGTGAGTTAAAATTAGAAGGCCTAATTAACATCTTGTTATAACTCTCTTATCTTTCTTATAAGAAGAGAGGAGTAGGGATTTGAAATCCATCTATAATTTTTATCAAGATCTTGTGCATCCAAATTTCCTTTGTTTTATAGGTCAATCATCATCAATAATCTAATAATCCATCCATCATGTCAAAGAGCCAACTTGTAGTCACTACTTTACCAAAGCATCAAGTGCTATTTTCCAAAATCATGTTAGAATCCACTAATGAGTCAACCACCTCAACCACCCACCCAATTATTTTTCTATAATATAAGTATTTGTTTTCTAGTATTTAATTAATTTATTTACCTTTTGCACTTAGCCCAACACCAACTCATCTCTTAGAATCCAAATTTATGATCCCATCAACCAGTCATTTACCAATCCATATCTATACATAGTAACCACTAATGGTTGTCTCAATCACCAACAATCTGGCCAACCACCAATTGTCGGCTTGACCACTGATGGTTACCTTAACCACCAAAGGTTACCTAACTACCAATAGTCACTATGGAAAAAAATAACAAGAATTTATTTTCACCCTCTTACCCCCACCAAATCCAATTTTTTATGCCCCTTCATGTTCACAGATCCCTACCTAATTTTTTGAAATAGAATTAAGCCATTTAGCACTAGTATTGACTTGCTTATTTATATATTAGTCATTTCTAATCCATTTCTTTGGCAATCATTTCTTGTGTTCAATTTTAGTACCTTTTAATTATTGATGCAAGTACCTTATATTATATTTTCTAAAATTAATTATTTAAAACATGTGGATTGATATCCTTTGAGGAATATCTTGCTTATAGGATCTAGCTAATGCTAGGCAATGTACTTAGCTATCTATCTAACCAACCATTTGCTTTAGTGTTGTCTGATTTACAGGTTATCCTCCCAACCCAAAGAGGAGTTCTTCACAATCTTCTAATTTAACATGTGCAAACCAAACAAGTTTTTCAACCATACCTACATTAGTTTCCTCTTCTTTCCTTTTCAAAATATAAGATAAAATTCATTAAAACATTATATCATGCTAGGTGGGACCTTGAGTCTTTACTTTGGGTTTCTCTTCTTTACATTTTTATGCTTTTCTCTTTATCTATGCTCATTAATGAAACTAGAATTTATTTTGGGTTCAAAATCAAGTGTATCCATTGCATGCTTCTAATTTTAGCTCACTTTTAGTTTAAAGCATAGTAATTTTATCATGACATCACTTTTATTGCACACACTCAACCAAACTATTTTCATAAATTAAACATCGAACAAACTTGAGACAAGGCCTGATTAGGATTTTATCACCTAGAAATCACCTTACCCTTTCTCAGGGATCTTACTTAAAGGTCATTACCAAGGGGATAACCAACTCAACTCTCTAGTTGAGTATAAACTCTAAAAATCAATATATACTAGCTAAACACCTGATACCCTTCTAAGAAATTAAACAACCTAAAACCATCCATATATTTCCTCTTTAGTACTTATTCTACAAGCCAAATTTATGTCACATTATTTGTTGAAAGCTTAAGGCATAAGCCAAAATAGAGACTAAAAAGAACCTTTAGGACTTAACATTATTTTTAGAGTGTGATTTATTTTCTTTGATCATTTTTTGTCTTCTATTTGTTTGAGTGGTGATATTGTTTGTGTATTCTCTCCCCCTTACCTTGGATGGTTCTTACTTAACAACAATGCAATAATCTAGTAGAACAAAACCCATCACTAAACCCATCAACCTCTTCTACCTCCTTACTTATGGACTACATCTCTAAACCAATATACTCTCTTCACCCTTCAAGAAATCCTCCCTTCCCTTAGGAATTTCCCCAAGGAGATGAAGACTTTTCCATTTTCTTAGATAAGAACCATGTGGCCCTTCAACACTACCTTAACACTATGCCTCATTGTACCCCTACTTTGGTTTCACCTATAGACCCTCCTTATGGCATGCCTTCCAACTTCATGGGAAACACCTCTATTGCCACAGTCACCACCCAAATGTTGACACCCAAGCCTCTTCATCTACCAATAACCCTTTTGATATTAATGTAGAAAACAAACCTACCTAACCTATAAATACCCTTATACCTTCCACCCCTACCAACAACTCCTCTACCTTAGGATAAACCCAGTCACTAGCCACCTATACTCCCCTCACCATGATAGTACCTACCACTATAATTTACAACCTTTCTTTAACCAATGCCTCAATTCAAAGTCTTTTGGTTCCCATACCTTCTACCTTACCCCTAGTTAGCACAAAGGTCATTTCCATTCCTTTGGTCACCAACCTAATCACTACTCCTACCCAACATGTGTCTATTGAACCAAACCTAGGTTATATCCCTAATTCACAAGACCATGTTCCTCTACCTACCACCCAAACACCTACATCCACCTATCCTTACATATATTCCACCCAACCACTGGTATTTATATACTAGTATGTGATTGCCTCTTAAACCCTACCAATTATTAGTATGTCACCCAACTACCACAATAATATGCACCTTACAACCTTCTAGGTGCAAAATCCTAAGTAGATATCATGAATATGATCATGGATAAGATGACTACCTTAGAGTCATCTATTTTGGGAGCTCATAATGTCCTATTATATGATTAGATCTGTAATAAACCAAACCACCCATTTGTCCCTATCCAACTGTATCCTCCTCAGTGGGATCTTCCTAAGTTCTCTAAGTTTTAGAGTAAGGAATATCCACAAAAACACATCATGGCATTTATAAACTCATGTTACTTGATTTCCTATGATGATGCCCTCCTCCACACTTTTCTTATGTCTTTGTTAGGACTGGCATTGGATTGGTATAGTGAATTAACTAAGCATTTCCTTTTCTCCTTCACCCATCTAGCTCAAACTTTCTTGGATAACTTTTTGATAAATATCTCCAAGAAGGTTTCCATTACTGACCTCGACTCCATCCAACAATTTGATGATGAATTTATTACTAATTTTGTAGCTTGTTAGAGGATCCTAATCAACCAACTTTCCTTTTCTTTTCCCTAACGTGAATTGATCAAACTCTTTACTCAGGCATGTGCCAATAAGATCTCTTTCACATTACATGTTTAAAGCTTACAAACATTTGATGAGGCTTTTACCGTGGCACACAAATTAGAGAATAGAGCCATCGATGAAGGAAAGCTAAAACTACAAAACAAGAACTCTAATTACAAAACCAATGAGGCTTCTTCCTCCAAATTGAATAACCAAACCAACACTGGGGCCAAAATAGGGGGAATTACAAATGTAGTTATCCTTAAAGCCACTTTTCCATCATCTACCAACCAACTAAATTCATTTAGTCCCTCAAATGAAAATGTGAGGAATCAAAACCAAAATACCTAGAAGCAATTTACTCCACTTGGAGAATCTTGTGCTTTGATACTAGAGAAGCTATTAAAATATAATATCATACATCTTCCTCCTATCAAACCACCTCAATAATTTGATTCTTATCATCCTGCACCTAGTTGGTAAAATGATAATGATCTATGTGTTTTCCATTAGGTAGTAGGGCATGACGCTATTAGGTATAACACCTTTAAGAGCATTATCCAATATCTCATTGAAAAGGGAGATATTGTGTTAGATAACCCCAATTAACCTCAAAACCAAGCCCTTGATATTTTTAGGCAAACTTTCCCCAATCATAAGCCTACCAAAAATGAGAGAAACATAGTTAAGTTTTCTCATAATACCCATACTATCAACATGTTTCTTGGCATGCTCATTACTGAAGAACCTATTGATAAACCTATATACTCCTCTAGTCCTCCACATATTGAGGTAGTGCAATTAACTTGTCCTCTTTTGGATATCTAAATAGAGGAATCATCCCTTTCTCCTCCTCCACTTATTGAAGTAGTGGAGCTATCAACCCTTCCTTCAATCGACATAATAGAATAAACACCCATTTTACCTTCTCCTTTAACCATCGAGCAACTTATTATCCCTTCAAAGATCATTCATAAAGAGTAAGTCCCCCAATCTACACCTCCCACTAATGAATCACCCATTCAAACCTTACATCCTTTGATTTAGAAAAATGACAAGGTTAATATTCCTCTATCTCAACCTATGGGCTTATATTTTAGGTCTATTATCTAGGGAATAAACCCAGCCTATAAACCATTCTTTAGGATAGTACAAAAATTAGATTTGTCTCCAACCCTAACATGGATCAAGCCACATTTTGATACTAATTAGGGCTACCTTATATCACCAAGCAAGAACCTCTAACCACACCTTTAGCAGACCAACCCACTACTCTTATTATCCAAACCCCTATTTGACAAACCAAACTAATGAATACCTCTACCAACCCAATAATTCCTCAACCATCTAAGGAACCTAAAACCATAACAACCATATGATCTTCTCCAACCAAAATGACCAAACCAAACAATAACCTTGGCACTTTCCTTACACAAAGTCTTAATCACCCATGTGTGAAACTGGAACTTACCTCACTGAACCCAATAACCAAGCACCAACCCAAATCAACCAAGGGATTATAAACACCAAAAGGAAAAATTCCCTTATCTTGGGGCCTCATCTCTCCACTCTAAATAGGATGTTTGTTATCCCAACTAGGACCCAACAACTATTGTTAGTTACACTAGCAAACTTGTATTCATACACACCTATTTTCACCAAACCATCAATGACCAAGATAAATATCCTAAAACCTCCTAACTCTACTTTATGAACCTCCACCTTACCAAAATCAAAACCACCAACTAAATGTACTACCTTACCCAAACCTTCCATCACCCAACCCACTCCTAAAATGACTTCCACCTTACCGATCAAGAACAAACCACCTAAACCCTCTCTAATTTTAGCCAAATCCTACTGTACCATATTTTAAAGTTCATTTCATGATTCTTTCTTGATCTTTCCCCCATCAGGCCATTTAACCCTCTCAATTTAAAACCCATCTAGTATAATGACCACAAAGTATGTTCCTATCATAAGACATCAGAAGACATCAAGAACTACAAATATTTCCAAACCATTATACATCATCTCTATGATGAGGATGATTTACTAATGTAAAAACCTCCTATGTGCCTATAACTAATCCAAAAGTAGACAATCACTAGCCAAAACCTATCTATCCCTCCGCTCTTAACTCATAGTGATGAGGAACCAAACAACTCTCCTACCCTAATTCCTCCCTCTATCTATACCATTCATGTGGTCACAAGACTACAATATTATGGACATACCCATCTTTCACTTCCCAACCAAACCCTACTCAAACATTTTAACCTTCACCCAAACCCAAGGTATCTATTGTAGGTGCCTCCCAATCCAACCTATTCTACTCCATCAGGAGAGTGGAGCTCAAATAGCTTCACCAGACCTTGATGAAGATGGGCTTATATGAATTGATTACTAATTTAGCTCAACATCACCAAGTAATGATAGAGGCATTGTAATTGATAGAGGTCTAACTTAAAGACCCTCAACATCTAAAATCCTTTATTAGCACTATCCAAATTTAAAACTTTGTCACCTTCAAGGTTTTATAAATACCTTATATCCATCTATATGACCTTGATCCCACTCTATTACTATTTACATCAACCAAACCCTCATCAAATAGGTCATAATTTATGGGAGAGATAGTATTAATAACATCTCCTTTAATGCCTATAACCAACTTAACCTTCTAGACAATGTCATATCTGAAACCTCAGTCATCTTATGATCCTTTAATGACACCATGAAAACTACCCTAATAACTATTTCCTTCATATCTGTGTAGGGCCTCACACATTTCATAAACTGTTGTATGTAGTAGAAGGTGAATTTCAATACAATGTTCTACTGGGATGACCTTGGATCTACTCCATGGGTTGCATACCCTCTACCCTACATTATTGCATTAAATTTGATCATGAAGTCTAGGTCATCACCATCCAAGCTGACCCAAGTCCCTTCTCAACATGAAACATAACCTATCAACCCAATTATGTCCTCTTACCCTCATCTAACACACCCTCCTTAGCCATGAACAAGACCTCCACCATGAAAGAGGAATCCTTACCTCCATCTACACTTGAGGAATCCACTAGCTCATCCATATCCTCTAATTAAATCCCCACCTTAAACCTTATAAAATACACATTATAACATCTTTCACTTGGGGAATATTTCCTCCATGCCCTTGATGCTTTCCTTACTCCCCAAGAGTATGGGAAACTTGACCACCAACCTAGGTATGACCCTAATGTTAGAGCCGTTGTTCCATTTGGAACTTTAGATTATCAAACCCATTTCATCTATGGGGGACTCTAAAAATGGCTTGGCACTTCCACCACCTCCCCTTTGCCTCGACCATTCACCTTTGGCTTCTCTTATCTAGACAAGCTAAGTTTTTCCAAAACGTACCTCCACAAGTGTGATTGGAAAGGATTTGGTCTTGGATTTTTATTAAGTTGGCCCACATGAGTTTATTTTTATTGAGACGAAAAAGCTTCATCAAAAAAATGGCCTTAGTTTCATCTTACCCAACAAGAATAAATCCAAACCACCTATTATCACCATTATTGAAGAAGATATCCCTTCCTCACCAACCTCTCCCGCACCTGCATGTGAGGATGATGAAATTATCCCACCTAACTTTTTTTTCATCAACATGATCAGCCTCAAACCCCTAACTTATCAAAAGGAAGGGGAAATCATAACCATCCCTTTGACCCATCCTAAGATGATAGGAGATGACTCCCCTACCATTAACACTATTAAATACTAGGATGATGATTCCATTCTCACTTACTTTGGTGCACTAGATTATTCCATCCATAAATCCCTTCCTCCTAAGACTTTGACCATGTTGAACAAATCTACCATGGATATTAACTTGGGCACTCTGGACAACCCTCATATTGTCAAAATTGGCCAATCACTAAATTTTGAGGAACTTTAGAACTTCCCCTCCTTCCTCCAAGACCATAGCATAGAATTTTCTTGGAATTATAGTGACATGCCTATAATTTACCCCATAATTACCAGACAAAACATTGTCACCCACTGTGACACCAAGATCATCAAGCAGAAACTTTGATTCATGCACCTTTGCCTAGCCCTTTTTGTCAAAGAAAATCTTCAATGTCTTTTATCTGTAAATTTCATTCAAACCATTAACTATCCATAATGGGTCTCAAATGTCATACCCATCACCAAATCCATAGGGGGATTACACATTTGTGTGGACCTTTGTGACCTCAACCTCACTTGCCCCAAATATGACTTTCATCTATCGAGCATCAATTATCTAGTTGATCTTACAACCAAACATGAGATGTTATTTATCATGGATGGATTCTAAAGTTATAATTAAATCCTAATTACCCTTGAAGTTTATCACAAGACCACCTACACCAACCCATGGGGGACATTTTGCTATCACGGCATGACTTTCAGATTAAATAATGTTGGTGTAAACTACCAATGTGCCATGACTTACATCTTCTATGACCTTATCCATAAGATTGTAGAGGACTATGTGGATGACATTATTAGAAAACCCTAACTTTTAAAGGATCATTTTGCCTTTCTAAAGATCATCTTTGAGTGGCTTATCCATTACCATGTCTACCTAAACCCTAAGGAGTGCATTTTTGGGGTCTTATCAAGAAAGTTTTTTAGTTTTATTGTCTACCTTCATATAATTGAAGTTGATCCCACCAAAATCAAATCCATTATTGACATGTTTCTTCCCATTAACATCAAGAAACTTCATCATTTGTAGGGGAAACTTCAATCCATTAACCACTTCATCTCCCAGCTTTCAGATATATGCCAACCTTTCTACCACCTTCTAAAGAAAGATGTATATTTTAAGTGGAATAGACACTATAAAAAGGCCTTTGACTCACTAAAAATGTACCTTTTGTGTCTACCTTTCCTCACCCCTCCCAAGGATGACCAATATTTATAGTTTTATATCTCTACCACTGACCACTACCTAGGGGTAATACTTGCTCATCAGGATGAACAACATAGAGAGAAAGCCATCAACTACATTAGCCATACACTTGTAAAGTATGAGACTTGATATACCCATAACAAGAAGCTTTGCTTATATTTATTCTTCATGGCCACCAAACTTTGCCACTACCTACTTAACCACAAAACCTATATCATAACCAATACCAACCCACTCAAGTACATGCACTCCAAACCATACCAAAACCAATGTATGGACAAGTGGCTCATGATTTTAGCAATGTTTGACCTTGATTTCCTTCAGAAAAATTCAATTAAATGACAAGTCATTGTTGACCAATTGGCCAAGGCACCATTAGCAGACAACCAATCTCTTCCTCTCAAGTAGACTTCACCTATCAAGTCACCATGTTCTTTGATATATCAAAATATATATGTGGTGGGGGATTTGGTATCACCCTTATCCCCTTTGATGGTGAAACTCTTCCTTTGTCCTTCAAGCTTGACTTTGAATGTACTAAAAATGTGGCCAAGTATAAAGCCCTAGTGATATGCCTTCATATTACATTAG
Organism: Torreya grandis; assembly: GCA_037957365.1. Taxonomy (NCBI): domain Eukaryota; kingdom Viridiplantae; phylum Streptophyta; class Pinopsida; order Cupressales; family Taxaceae; genus Torreya; species Torreya grandis. The sequence continues at coordinate 2,114,796 of JARHVA010002603.1, forward strand.
CTTTGGGAGTCAAAATAATCAATATCTTTGGTGACTCCAAAATTGTAGTAAATCAAGTCAACAACTCTTACTGATGTAATAATTATGTTTTACAATAATACAAACAACTAGTTGATGAATTATTAGCATCATTTCAACACTATTATATCTAGTCAACCCTGTAATATACCAATAAGTTTGTTGATACCATAGATTCCCTTAGCTCTCAAATCCCATATTCACCCTCTAAATCTAACTTATGTGTCATTATCCATAGACTTACCCAACCTTCCTATGAAAAATTAGATTATCCCCTTATTTTTAATGTGGAAAAGACCCAACCTGATCTATGGTATCAACATACCTTCAACTACCTCAACCTCACCATCATTCCCTTTTGCATCTCTAGGAATAATCAAAGAGCATTTATCTAGAGTACCTCATGTTACACCATTATGAGAGGAATTATCTACAATCATGTCTTTGATTGCCTTCTTTTCTATTTCCTATGTAATCATGAAGCCTCTCATGATATCAAGGAAATGCATGATTTAATCTATGGGGGACACTTTAATGGCCTCATTGTAGCTAAACACATTCTTCACCTTAGCTATTATTAGCCTAACCTTAACCAAGAATATTTTGATTATGTGAAAAAGTGTGTTAAATGCCAACAACATGCCAATTTGCATCACACACCTAGCCATAGTCTTTGCATTTCCACTAGTTTTTGGCCCTTCTTACAATGAGATCTAGACTTTATTAGAGAAATTAACCCCCATTCTTTATAGTGACACCATTATATCATCACTGTGACCATTTATTTTACTAAGTGGGTAGAGGCTATTCCTCTAATTTTAACCAAAGTAGAGAAGATCATTGATTTTATCAACCATCACGTCATCTGCCACTTCAGTGCTCCACACAAGATTATCACTGACAATGGTAAGTCTTTTAAGAACAAACAATTCTAAGGTATATCCAATGCATTTGTAATTTAATTTAAGATTATCCTCACCCTATTACTTTTAGGTAAATGGATAGGTTGAGGCCTCTAACAAAACTCTTAATAACATGCTAACTAAAATGGTCAATGCATCTGGTTAGGATTAGAATTCATACATCCCCTTTATCTTAAGTTCATATCATACTAGAATTAGAACCTCTAAAAGTGCTACCCATTTTTCTCTTATGTTTGCAGTGGGATCCATCTTTCCTCTTAAATTCCAAATCCTATCCATTCATATATCTTTATAGGATCTAATTTATGAGGATGATTATCATTAGCACTGTTTAGCTCAGCTTGAGCTACTTGATGAACACCACTTAGCATCCCTTACCCATATCCATGTCTACCAAGAGTGCATTAAATGTGCCTATAAAAAACACATTAGAATCTAATAATTTAATGTCAGATACCTCATCCTAAAGGAAAATCAATATTTTACCATTATGGAGAAAACCAAGTGGGGCAAGTTTGCTTTCAATTGGCTTGGACCCTATATCATAACCCATACGTATGGATTAGGAGCTTACCAATTATATTTTATTGAAGGCAACCCATAAATTGAGCCCTTCAATGCTTCATATTTTCATCTATTCTTCTATTAAGAAGGCTCAAGTTCACCTTTTGTTTAACTTAAGCTCATCCCTTGCTTTCAACCATATCCATCTCCCTATTTTAGGGGGAAACTGATTAAAACTAGATCATGTGATTATTTGTCATAGTCATAGCCTAATATTGCATAATGGGTACCATGGATCTACCCATGGCATGATCCTCATGGTACTTTCCACCCCTCTCCTAGGTTGAATTTCCATGATTATTGTCACCTAAACCTCTTTACACCCAATCATCCTTCTTGTGCTTTTAGTTTTTATTTCATAAAGGTAAACCATTAAGCCTATATAAGCATGTTTATGTCAAGAACAACATAAATAAGAAAAAATATAAATCTAAACCAATAGTAATCATGGGTCATTCCTAGAATTCATAGACCACTCCCTTAAAGGACATATGTTGAAAATATATTTGAAATTTCTCAAATGTAAGGGAGACTATTCCCTTGAAGGATAGATTCAAAAATCCTTCAACAACACAAATAAAATTAGACCACTCCCTTAAAGGATGGCTGAGTAAAGAATTTATCAAAAACATAGTAATTTCTTGGAAGCTTCCCACATTTATCAACTTCCCATATACAACAACGAAGCGAAAGATCAATTTTCAAAATCACAAAAAAAGTAAACTAATCTTGAAAGTAGTAATTAGATATCACATAGCGAAATAAAATAAAATCCACAATTGGCTTTCACGAGTAGACATCTAGCATCAATCAATATACACTTTGTATGACATAAAATTATTTATACTAACTCTTTGGACACATATAGAAGAGTCATGCTAGTCTCACAAGAAGGTTCTATTTTCATCCATCTCCCCTTTATACACTATAAGTAAGGGATTTTGAGCTTACTTAACATTATGTGGTTAATAAACCTTTTTAACCAACTAACGAATGCTAATATGAAGCATTTGATGGGATTATGTTCATTAACCAATCCTAATTTAGTTTTATTCTAGTCTTTGTCAAAGAAGAAGCATCGTGCCCTCTTCTTAGCCTATATTGACTAGTTGGTATTTTGAATATGATATTTTATGTTTTGATTATATTATTTGTTCTCCCATTTAGTGTTTTGCATAATAATAATAACAATAATCATCCCACACATATGCATGGGTGTCATAAGCAAACACATAACCATAATCATAAACATAACAAGCATAGTAAAGCCATACCATCCATGAGAAATAAAATAACCAACCATTTTACACCACATTTCTAAATCTAAATAAAAAATCATATAATAATTAATATTAAACATGTCATAAGCATAATCATAGATAAAAACCATCTCTTACCTATCTAGCTAAGTTTACATCAGTGTTTAGTAGCCATAAGCATTAATTTATAAACCATATAAACATCACATCATAAGCATTAAACATCAACACATGTCATAAGACATGAACATGAGAAATAAATAAATATCATATATATAACACATGAGTCAAATAAAAAAATACTATATACAAATAGTTATACATGTCTCTCCCTCTCAAAATGTACATCTCCCCACATCAACTCATAGGCCAGAATCAAAATGATATATAACATAATATACTATGTCTTATCTATGCCCTAGGGCCACTAGTATCTCTTGGAACACTACTATATCTTAGTGCCTACCCCCTATAATACATGCCTATCCCCTAACTATCCCTATCTATTTAGCTATAGATGTAATCCACTAACCTAGTGTCACCACACTAACACCATTTGCTAAACTAGCGATGTACTCAACCCATCAGGTATCCATTAGGTAGTGAGTGAAGACTATCACCTCATAATACCAAAACTCCTATACAATGGATATGTAACTTTGCATATTAATAGTCCCCACTAGACCTGCTAGTGGTGTTGCTACTTCTTTGGTCTATCTTAAGGAGTCTCACTCTTAGGTGACCTAGACTAGTGTATCCCTATCTTGGTCCCTCTCACCTGTCATGATGGATAGCTTCCTTTGTAAAATATTAATCTAACCCTCTAATATTGTGACCTATACCTATGTAGTAACTAACTACACTCCTACTTGTCCATTAGGTCCATCTCCCTATACCTATGCCCTTTGGTCTCCTCTCCTAGTTGGGTCTATAGCTATCAACCCCCTACCACCATCATCATCACTAAAGTTTATAACTATATATAACTCCTAATACTATGCCATGTACCCATATATAAATCTAGCATCATCTATCTATGGCTTGGCTAGTAACTCCTTATGATCTATAAAATTTAGTATAAGATGTAGCTTAGGAAATAAAATCTCTAAGTCCTCACACTTATATTTGGGGAATGCACATGGAATACCCTAAACTAAGTTAAACTATCTATGTATCCTATCAAAGGGAATAAGCTCTACCTCTCCATCCCACCTATCGATTATCCATATATAACTCTATAGGGAGAGTGTCTACCTCTTATAGTCAAGCCATGCTAGAAATTGAACATAAGGTATCTAGGTAATATCTCCAACCACTAGTGCACCCAATGCACCCTTGAACCAATAAACATTGTGGGCTCATCTTCCTACACCTAAAGTGATGAAATCACCTCTCTATCATATAAATATAACTAATAACTCTATTTAAGTGTATCCCATCCATAGCATCCCCACTGGCCTTATCACTCAGATGTGCTCATAGGCCCAACAGTGTAAAACAAGACCAACACTAATGTCATATCTCTTGTGGGCCTTAAAATCCCCATATCTTCTTATATATCTACACCAGTAGTATTGGTACTTAGCTAAATACAATCTACCCCAACAACAACTCAACCAACACCCCCAGTAGCAAGTATGCGAGCCTCCCACTAATCGAGTTGGGAAGAGTAAAACATGATATGACCATCATAAACATCATCATGAGTCTCATATTACTAGGAACCCTTTGATATAACATGCTATATCTAAACCCCACATCATGCCATCTAACCCAGTCACTATCATCTTTATATAATAGATTAATATGATCCTCCCACTCCTCTCACTTTATGTGATAGATTGGATTTCCCTTGAGAGGCATTTGTGTGATCATATACACATGTTCTAGCAAGATCATCATATTTTCAATTGGAAGTAAGAAGGTGTTCGTAGATAGATCTCATCTCTTAATGAGTTATATGATCATAGATGCATATTGAGGCACATGCTAATAATGCCTCATCATCCCCAAACCAACCTCATCCATATGGACCTAGTCAGTTGGGGTCATCCCCTAGTGGATCTCTATGAAGATGAGTAGTACTCGATCATGCATCTGTATCTAATCCCTAGCCTACAACAATTCATTTGCAAACATAGCTTAGCCACCTACACCATTATTGCATACCCTAACTTACCCTTTAGCTTTACACTGTGACCTATTTCTTTACCCATCCTACCTATTTAAACCCTCTAACTTAAAAGGTCAACCTATACAAGCAACTAACATCTAGTTTGCCTTTATTTTGTAAACACTTTCTAAAAACTATCTTTCTCACTAGGAGACCATCGATAATCATGGTAACCACCAATGGCCAGACATCCATTTTATCAAGGATGTTGACCATTGATAGTCATGGTAACCACTGGTAGTCAAACATCCTTTTTATTAAGGATGTCGACCACCAATGGTCAAACCTAACTACTAATAGTCACTATGGGTATTCCATGAAATATAACACCCAAAACCTACCCTACCCCAAAACCAAGCAAACAATAGCCAAAACCTCCTAATTTTCCCCCATTACTTACCTACCCACCTACCAACCCATTCAATTTTTCCAATCACCTATAAATTTACCCAAATCACATAAAAACCCTACTTAGGGCATAACTATTCAAACCCACACATTTAATCCACTACCCTCAAACCCAAATGCAATTACCAAATCAAGCTAAGATACTAATTTTAAATGCATCCCCTATCTCATTTCATGACTACCACCATAGATTTAGTCATAGATCCACCCAAACTCATCCACATTTATGTGCTCCTTGCATCCTCACTAGTCCCTTAGGTCCTCTCAATCACACCTACTCAGCAGGTCTACCTCAAAAATCACCATCAGTAAGATTTTACCTAGGTCCTCTTGATCACACCTAGTTAAAAGTGAAATTGAGTGAAAATAACACTAATTTTTCACTTTTAACCTATGGTGTTTTAGGGTTTTCACCCTGACCATCGACAGCTAGGATGACCATTAATGATCACCTTTGTGCACCCTAACCATTGATGGTTAGGAAGCTCACCTCTTTGCTCTCACCCTTAAGTAGATATTTTTATCTTGGCATAACCAAATCACTTAACTACCCATGGAGACTACCTTCTCCACCCACCCTAACCACCTTATCATCTTTCCATTTATTCATTTCACCCCAACCAACATGCATTTTATGATGAATTTTTCTTGGTAATTTTACCCATAGTAACAACATTGCCATGTTGACCACTTTTTCAAACTTGTACCACCTCACCCTTACCTAACCCACTTGTGTCTTCTTAAGAGAACTTCCTAGCTTGGATACCCATCAAATCACATACATCACTTAGGAGACTTGCATTTACAAGTATACCCAGCTGCCATGCCTAAATACAGTCACACAATCCACTTATCATTTGCTCTTCTAAGCACTGACCTTTATTGTTACCAACCATGACAACCTAGTCTATGAATGATCTTGGATATCACACCTTTTTTTTCACTTTGTGTAGATGTTTTCACCTCATGTTCCCAATCTATCACCCACCTTCATGACATCTACCTTTGTCATCACCTTCACCCACCTTATCAAACCTACACCTAATTATGTTTTACCTCATCAATTCCTAGTTTGAGGGGGAACACTTCCTACCATACTCAAGGCAACCAAAACTATGATTAAAAATTCATTTTTATTTTATAGCTTATTTATTCAAAGCCACATAATAAAAAAGGGGAAAAATATAGACATCATAAATATGCACACCATGATTCTGAATACTAAAATTCCCCTAGACTACCTTAGGACCCCATTTAGACTAATTTAATGTTTCAACCCCTAACCAAGCCTAACCCATAGTTAATTCAACCAAATGATTAACCTACCCTTTTACCTACTTTTTACCATCACCCTCAACCATCGATAGTCAGGGTGCACCTCCTTAACCACCAATATGTAAACCACCCACCTTGATTTTCTAAATATAACTTGTTTTAATCCATTACATACATGATTTAAAATTAGAAGGCCTAATTAACAACTTATTTCAACTCTTTCCCTATTTATAAGAAAAGAGGAGTAGGGAGGTGAAATCCATCTAAAATTATTATCAAGAGCTTGTGCATCTAGAGTTACTTTGTTTTATAGGTCAATCCTCACCAATAATCTAGTGATCTAGCCATCACATCAGAGAGCCAACTTGATACTTCCACTCTACCAAAGCATCAAGTACCATTTCTCTACCAAAATTATGTTAGAATTCATAATGAGTCAACCACCTCAACCACCCACCTGATCATCTTTTTACAATATAAGTATTTATTTTCTAGTATTCAATTACTTTATTTGCCTTTCAAAATTAGCCCAACATCTACCCATCTATTAGAATCCAATTTTTTTATCTTGTTAATTGTCCACTTACCAACCTGGATCTATACACAATAGCCATTTATGGTCTACCTAATTGTCAGTGGTTAGCTTGACCATCGATGGTCACCTTAATTACTGATGATCACCTCAACCATCAATGGTCACTATGGTAGAAGATAATAGCAAGTTATTTTCACCCTCTTACCCCTAACCAAGACCATTTTTATATGTACTTACATGTTCACAAACTTATGCCTAATTTATTGAAATAGACCCAAGCTGTTTAACACTAGTATTGACTTGCTTATTTCTACATTAGTCATTTTTAATGTATTTCTTTGGAAAACATTTCTAGTATTCAATTTTAGTACCTTTTGATTATTGATACAAGTACCTTATATTCTATTTTTTAAACTTAATTATTTAAAATGTTTGGATTGATAATCCTTGAGGAAACTCTTACTTTTAGGATCTAGCTAATGCTAGGCAATCCACTTAGCTATCTATTTAACTAACCATTTGCTTTAGTGTTCTCTTATTTGTAGGTCATTCTCCCAAGCCAAAGAGGAGTTCTTCACAATATTATAATTCAATATGTGCATAATAAATAGGTTTTTCAACCATACCTATATTTAGTTTCTTCTTCCCCTTTCAAAATATAAGCTAAAATTCACTGAAACACTTGGTCTTACCTGCCTAAGTATTATTCTTGAAACCTCAAATCCAACTCCTAAACAAAATATTGATTTTTAAGATTATATTGTTTCTTATAGTACTCTTATTCCCTATCAAATTCTCTTAATTATTTTTCAAGATCAAGCCATATCTCCCTAAGGCTCTTTTTTGGTTGATTAGAGAGAGGCAAATTCTAACAAGGCTGATACAATGAATCTTGAGGGCCACTTGAGGTTAATTCATGAACATTGATAACTTGATATGAAGGATAAGAAATGAAATAAAATGTATTTTGATCAAATGGGGGATGATACATACTAAATAATGGTGATTAGGCACTTGGGCTACTTATACTAGCTAATATTCATAGTGGAGTCACCATTGGTGTTTGAAAATGTGTCTCTAAAGGTTGATTGCACTAAAAGGCAAAACCAAGAACCTTTCAGTGATGTAGAAGGAAATAAAGTCTGATTAGGCATGCTAAAACTATTGTGACATGATATTACACCCTTGTGGAAGAGTTCTTTAAGCTCTTCCACTCCCAGTCACAATATGGGAATAATGTCAGGCTATGGGTATCCTATAATAGGGTTGAACCTCCATAGAAGGCTAGATTCCTCTTGATGGATCACTTAAAATACTTATACTACATGGAAAAGGGTTAGAAATGGGTAAATAAGGCTCCTAAGAAAGATAACAAGGTGATGAACCAAATAAAAATAGAATACTCCCATAAGCTTGAACCCACACTAGATCAACACAAGACAATACTAGCTCACACAACCTCATAGACCAACTGATTGCATAAGTGTTTCATAGACTAGGTTTAGGAAGAAATCAATGGAAATAAGGAGGGATTATAAGACCCACATTGAGCCTATATTAATAACAAAAAGAACACAACTCCAAACTTTCAAATAACTTGAAAACACCTTAGAAGAGGCAAGAAAGAAGGACAATGGTGTGGAAGATTCTCCTACACAATGCCATCATGCACAAGCTTACTAAACACTAATCAAAGGCAAGAGATAGGTAAATAAAGTATTTTTATTGCATCAAGAGGTAGTTTTTACAAATTTTTGACATGGTTTAGCCTTATCAAAATAAGCATAATTTTCCAAGATATCTCAGAGACTCCCCTGATAATCTCAAAAATGAGCATCCTTTTACAAATAGGAAAGAATGGGTAATATAGAGAAACAAAAAGAAAAAGAGGAAGAGAATGCATAAATAAATCAATCAATGAGTTCTCACCACCTTTCTTGAAATCTCTACCACATTCTAATCTAATCAAGATTGATCCTTCATCAACAAATTAGCCTTCATTTACTCCAATAGTCTTCAAACTCTTCTCATTGACTAAGTAATGCACTAGAAGACAAAAAAATATTGAGGATGATGAGTCATCATCTTGATTTTAGAGAAAATATTTAAAGGCTCTAAAAAAAATGAATGCTCTAACTAATTTTTCTAAACACCAAATCCTTTTGCTTTGATCTTCCATGCCATCTTCCACTTGGATTTATTATGAGGATAAAATCCTCATATATTGAATCTTGATAGATCCATGAATAAGTTTGCTTTAAGTGACTGCAAGTACTTATTTATCAAGGCTGTAACTATATGAAAGATAATACACTCTTTTATATCTTGTGTATATCTACCCTTATTCTAAACCTTGAATATAGGTTTACTATAGATGAAAACCAATCAACTTATTAGTTTTTATATAGTCATAATTGCAATGAAGTTCTATAGGTTTAGGGTTTTTTAATCATATCAAGATGTAAAACTCATTTTTGAAAGATTTTTAGAGGTTTTATATAGCTTTAATGATGCTTTATGATTCTTCATAGTTTGCTTCTAATAGCCCAAATCATGTTTAATCCTACATTTATACCCTTGTTTGCCTAGGTAATGAACCCTTTGAAACTAATGTGTTTACCTCCATGGCATCCCCTTAGGCTACTTAATTCATTTTAAAACTTGACTATCATCACCTAAGACACATGTCCTCATCCTGTGCTACCTCGAGATTTGATCAAGATTTCTCCATTGATCTCCTCAAGAGTATAATAACTTTGACCTTTGTTATCGATCATCGATCTATGATATTCTCTCCAAATGGTACCACTTGGAATCCCTACATTGTTATTTTATTTTGAATTTGGGTATGTGACACTTGGAAACCTCACATACTTCCTATAGACCATTCTATCAGTCTTTATCTAACTTATGTGCTTACTCTATGTAGTGGCCTCATGTACCATTGATTATGATTTCTTGTAATTAAATGCACACTATTAGATCCTTGGTCACATGGATCATTGATCTAAATTTACATGGCTTAAAAATATACTATTGATTTACTTGATAGTTGTCATGGTCATGACACTTGGAAGCTTCTCATTTGTTCCCAAGATCTATTGACTAGTTGAGCTTTTATTTATCATTGATCTGCTTTGGTATGATGGATTATGCACCATTGATTATCTTAGACCCACTATCTTCACCAATTACTATACACCATTATATATTCATATAGGCATTCAAGATCTTACCACTTGTTATATGTGCATTCATTCTTAGGATATGTTGACCTTTTGACTGTGAGCTTACCATTGATCTAATTTAGAATGATTAAACATGCGTCATTAGATCCAATGGATCCACTAGCTCTATTAATCACCACTCACCATTATATTTTATCTTAGTTTCCAATATTTTAACACTTGTCATCAATTTTTTTATACTTAAGAATAATTGAATCCAAATAGCTACTTGTCTTAGCTTTAACTTGACATCTTTGCACCCATCCTAAACTAATTATTCAACTTTAAAGACCTATATCTTGGGATAGTAAGCTCATCAAGATAAAAAAATTATATACCATGATTTAGGGATGAATAAATTCATGTTCATGTGATCATTTAGCTTAAGAGGATTTCTAAGCATACTTATAAAATGTACAATCGAGCTCACTAGTCTATTTATTCAAGAAATTTGAGATGATCTGGGTCTTCAAAGCTTACTTTTTCCATCTTTTGATAATTTATGGGTTAGGAACTCTACTTAGCTTCTATATCTAGGTATAATCTTGGTATATGGTTCAAAATTGGCCAATAAGACCTAAAATTATATTACAATCTTCCATTGGGCCAACCCTAGATCCATGAAATCAAGGTTATACCTTCCATGTTGTATTAGTATATACAATTTCCCCATTTAGGGATGAAATTGAATATATGAGTTTATCTCTACCCATATTAGTATTTTGAACATCTCAAGGCTAAGTATAAGAGATACGACTATAAATTTTTCTTGAATCTTATGCCTAAATCTGATGGTAAAAGAGATAAAAAAGGAAAAGCCATTGAATCAAGACCAAAAACCAATTACATTGACATAGAAAAATTATCTTCTACCTCATATATGCCTCCACCAACCATTTACAATCATTTATATATAACTTAAAAATGTATAAGAGAATACAGTACCCATGATTCATTCCACACTACCAAATTTATACAAAATCCAAAAGCTTATGGAAGACCCAAGGTCAATACTACTCCCATGGAGTGGAAGACCAAGGGAAAATCTCATCTAAATAAACCCATTATTTTCAAACTAGCCTCTATCCTATAATAGGATCCCTTATCCAAAGATGATTCATGGATTTATACTTATGAGTTAGCTAGATATTACCAAAGTGTAAATTATCCTATTCATAATCAAATTATGGGTCACATAGTTTATGAAGATAGAGGTATAAGGATACATAAATAAGTAATGATCGAGCTTATATTAATGACTAATTATAAGGAAACCCATTGTATTATATTTAAATTGCTTGGGTGTGACCCCACATACCTAATTCAGGTTCTAACACCATTGACTAATGAAGATGATGACAATAATGTAGGGTTTAACTATAACATATATGATGACCTTACCAATATAAATTTGTTTAAACTCCATGCCATTTATATCATTAACCTATTTATCACCCATTACCTCTTACCCTTTATCATCCATAGTAGATAGATAGGGACCAACAAGAGTCAACAATGCCATTAGACAAGTTTGAAAATGATGAGGCCATATGAAATTTTTTGGGATTGAGGAATCACATTCCTTTTAGAGATCAATAAGGATTTTATATTATATTGGACCCTACTAAATATTTTAAAGAGTAGGTAAACTTCCTTTCCAAAAAAACAAAAAGAAAATCAAACATTGAGTTATTGAGGCACTTTCTAACTAGGGTGAATTTAAAGAAAAAGGAATGTCTCTTAGTGAAAAATAGTTTCCTATGCAATTAGATGGGGATGTTCAACCCTGTTCCTATTAAACATAAGAGACATATAGTCCAAGGCCTATTAATGGATATGAGATCAGTACTAAGGAGAGACAAGATTTTACATAGATTGTTCAAGAGTGACTTGAAGTATTTATTACATTACCTTTACCAGCATTAGGAGATTATGATTCATCTTTCTTGGGAGAATTAGATAAGTGAGACTAGCTAGAGGACTTTGTCATTACCAACCATCTTACCTCCTTGCTAACTATTTTAGAAGATGGTTCTACACTTCTTGTGGAGGATACTTTAGAGGTTATTATTGGGACTTTATATGACCCAAAGTGGATCAAATTAGGTAAGTCAATCACTGATTAGGAATTGAAGTCTTTATATCCCTTTTGATGGAGTTTATTGACATATTTACATGGGCCTATTTTAATATGATAGGTTTGGACACAACCTTGGTTGTACACCATTTTATTATAAATCTTGATGCCAAAATTATTAAATAAAAGATACGTAAGTTACATCCTCATATTGATGTGCTAGTCAAAAAATAGTTTGAAAAACTCTTAGATGTGAGATGCATTTGGACAATTGACTATTTAGAGTGTATTTATAACATTATACAAGTGAATAAGAAACTAGAAGGTATCATAATATACATTTATTTCAAGGACATTAAAAAAGTCTATCTGAAAGATGACTTTCTTCTACCTAACATTAACATGGTTTTTTTCTCAACAACTAGATATGAAACACTTTATTTTCTAGATGGATTTTAAAGATATAACCAAATTAGAATTTCATTGGAAGACCAACAAAAGACAATTTTTACCACTCTGTGGGGATTTTTTTGTTATTAGGTAATGTCATCTAGACTTATGAATGTAGGAGCCACTTACCAAAGATCCATGACAATGATTTTAAATAATATCATTCATGACATTATTAAAGACTATGTTAGTGTAATTTTGGGTAAATAAAGACCCTTTTCAACCACCTAGCCATACTATAAAGAATATTTGAGAGACTTTGTGAGTAGAATGTAATGCTTAATGTAAAGAATTGTGTATTTGGAGTAACTTCTATAAAATTGTTAGAATTCATTTTATCTCATAGAGTAATTAAATTTTATCCAACCAAAGTTCACACCATTAATGAAATTCCACCACCACCTACCTTGAAGTAGCTCTATAGTTTACAAGGTAAGATCTAGTCAATCTGACACTTCATACCATAGTTAGTTGAAAAATACCATATTTTTACACACTTTCTAAAAAAGGGAATTACCTTCTCTTGGAATAAAGAGTGCCAAAAATAATTTGAACATCTTAAGGAATATCTAGATAATCCACCTATTTTTTTTCCACCCATGCCGAACAAGCCATATTACTTTACCTCTTAGTGACTAAAAGTTCCCTTTGGGCACTTTTAGCACAATATGATGAATAGGATAAAGAACATATCATGTATTATCTATGTAAAACATTACTCTCATATAAGGACAAATATATACCAATCAAAAAATCCTATTTAGATATGGTTTTGGTAGCCCAAAAGTTGTATGATTACATGGTGAACAACAAGATCATTGTTATTGCCAAAATAGATTCGATCAAGTTTATACTTTCTAAAACGTCTCTATAGGGATGCATGGAAAAGTGGATAATGATATTAAGTTAGTTTAAAATGAATATGCCAATTAGAAGGCCATTAAGGGTCAGGTAATCATGAATCAACTTGAAAAATCTCCTCTTCCTAATACTCAACTCCTTACATCTGGATTTCTAGATGAATCCATTATGACCATAAAATAAGTAGAAACACCTATTGAGGTAGAACAATGGGTGATGTACTTTGATAGTTTATTCATAACTCATGGATCAACTATAGGAATATTGTTTGTTATGTTATAAATGGATCTTATTCATAAGTCCTTTCATATTGTTTTTCCCTGTACCAATAACATGGCTGAATATGAAGCACTCATAGTAGGGCTTTACCAAGTAGTAAAATGGAATATCCAATGTTTATTGATTCATGGTGATTATCAACTAATTATCAATTAGGTTATAGATCAGTACTAGATAAAGGATGCAATGTTGGTTCCATATAAATACATGGTTGATACTCTCAAGCAAAAAGTTATCAACATTCATTTTGAAAGAATACCTTAAGCCAATAACAAAATAGATGATTCCATGACCATCATTAGATCCATGATTTAGATCATATATAGAACATAGGATTATCAATTTATTGTGGAAATTTTCTTAGTTCCATCACATGGATAATCAACCAATAAGATGGTTTGTGACATTGTTGGTCCCACATCTCCCTGGTATTCTATTATATATGCCTATCCCCAAGACTAAACTATGCCTCCTGACCTGTCAGAAATTAAATAAAAAGCCTTAATCTATAAATCCTCTTGATATACCCTACTTATACCAACATTATATTACAAAATCTATGATGGAACTCTAATTCATTTTTACCTTCAGTAAAATCCAAATTAGCATTGAGGGAAGTTTATGAAGGAGTATGTGGAGCCCACATTAGTGAGGTAATCCTAGCCAATAATTTATTATGTACTAGTTAATACCATCTAATTATGGAAATAGATGTAGCTATATATGTGAAGAGGTGTGTAAAGTGTAAGAAGAATGATAATAAGATTCATGCTCTAGCCAAGACACTCAAACCATTGATGACACCATGGCCATTCTCAATGTGTGGGATCTAACTCATAGGCAAGATAATATTGTCAATGATTTTGGTCATAATTAACACTTACAAATGTTTAACATGATCTAGGAATATCACACCACATTTTGTACTCCAAAACTATCTACCCCTTGTTCACTTATTTATGGCACCAAGGCTATTCTTCCTATTGAGGTTGAGTTGCCTTCTCTCAGAATTTCACTATAGCACATCATTGATGATGAGGACTACATAGCAGCTTAATTTCAAGAGATATAATTGTTTAATGGAAATTATATGGCCACATTGAAGAACCTTCATGCATACTAGAATATATTACAAGGATAATAAAATAGATACATTAAGCATTAATAATTAAATCTTGGTGACCTTGTGTTAAAATAAAATCAAAATAATGTTAATGCTGAGACAATGAAGAAAGGATAGTTCCAACCAAATTGGTTAGGGTCGTATGTAGTTATTGCTAACTAGGAATCCAGACCATGTAGACTCACCATGAAAGGAGATGAACTTGATAAACCAATGAACATAATGCACCTCAAAAAATTATGCTCAAGGGACTCAAATTATTGTATACAAAGATCATTTAAGCTATGCCATGTTATACCTATTTTCTATACATTACCCTATACTATTATATAATGCTTTACCCTTTAATATCCAACTCTTTTTACCTAACCCCACCTATCACATTTGGACTTGGATTTGATTCATTTTTACTTCACTCAAATTTATTGATTAATGATATATTTAGTTCTAGCTATTATTTTAGATACAAACATTTGATTGGTATTACATGAAAGTAGTATGATAGTGGTCTTGTCAATTGTATCCTTTATTTATTGCTATGTTCTATACTCATTCTACTAATTATAAATGCATGTCGATAAATTAGTACCAATAAACCTTTGCCATTGTTTCATAATTATAATTGCCTTTGGGAAAATTAGTAACAACCCCTTTACCATGCATTATCACATTACCCTGCCATCATTGTTTCCATTTAACTTTCCATTTACCTATACCTAAACTTGTTGGTACTTATTTGGATGAATTTTGTGTAAGGCAAAACTATAGTGACTTGAGGTCTTAAAAAACTATGTAGGGAACACTTGATTTATCTTGAGGTCAGCTTAGTCACCCCTTTGTAATTCTCCCATCATTTGTGATCATTTTAAATAAATATGCTCTCATTATTTTGCAAGTTTGGGCCATGTTATATCTATTAATTATCTATCAAGGTGAGATATAAAAAACACCAAAACATTGGAATCATTCCTTATATTTTTACCACTATAGGTGGAACTACAGTGGCTTGAGGTCCATTTGGACCACATAGGTAGTGCTTAGTATTTTTTGAGGTTAGCTTAGCCACCCTTATTTGAATGTTATCACCCATTTTCAAGCAATTTAAGTTTGAATGTTCTCTCAATTTTGTGAGATATTTTTGTTTAAATGATTTCACCATTTTTTGAGCAACCATTATCAATTTTCTTGTCATTTTTCTAGTTCATTTTAATTTCAAACAATATATATAATAAATGCTATAAATGAACAATCCAGTTGATTAGTGAATACTCAACTCTTAACTTTTAGTGTGGTTTTAGCCTAAACCATTCTCTCACACTTACACAAATTTGTTTGTGTTGATGTTCTCATGACTATGAGCATCACCACCCCTATTTTATTATGCACTCATCATTTTTAAAGACCATTCCCATTTCCTCTACAAGATAATAATGTTTTCATTATCATCATTTTATTCTATCCCATATCTTGGGAGAACTACATTTGGCCTAAATTTCACATTGGACATTGTGTCCATGGAATTAAGTAGGCAATGTCCACTTATTTAGTGCATATGGAGTCATCTCGACTACCCCTTATATTTAATCTACTCCCCCCATTTTTTTTATTTATATAATTATCTCTTATATCCTATAGGAAATGTTTAACATCATACCTTTGTGTCATTGTCCCCTATAGCCTAGGGGCAAACATTAGTCTTTTGTTCCTTTGCTTTTTCCATGTGTTATTGCTACCTAACTTAGGAGTCACCATTTTTCCAAGAGTAACACCTATATTATACATGGATGAACAATTTTTATTTTTTTGTACTAACATTATGACTAACATTTTTTTATATATTGTCATTTGTTTAGCTTAGTTTGTTTATTTTGATTTGTGTGTTTAGAATAGTTTGTTTATTGGATTTTTATTTTATTTTGTTTGTTTTTTTACTTTATCTATTTTTATTTGTCCTTTTTATTTTATCTTGTTTGTTAATTTTGTGTTGTTTATTTGAATTTTTTTTTCTATTTTGTGGCATTTTTTCTATTTTATTTTGTATAGTCTATTTGTGTTTTGTTTGTTTATTGTTTGTGTTTGTTTGTTTATTATGTTTGTTTTTATGACCTTGTTTGATTTTATTTTTCCTTTTTGATCTTTTCTAAATTTCCTTAGGGATATTACATTTTATTTACACTTAATTATTGATTATCCATATCTTGTACTTAGGTTTTGAATGTTTGTATTTAGTCATCCACTTGCTTTAGTTGTTTTATTTAAACTTTGGATTTGATTATTTATATCTTATTATTAAGTTGTTTGTATTTAAATTTAAAATAATTTATCCATTATTAGGGTATATATTTTCATTATGGTTGTTCATAACTATGATGCATAATATCATAAGATCTAACAAAAATCAGGCATATAGAGACTATTATATCAATACAATAGAAGTATTTTTCTAATATTACAATCAACCAAATATAAAAATTCATGCTTTAATCCATGAGTAATAAATAGATAAAAATGATTTATTATGTGTTTATATAGATGTGCATATTTGAATAAGCATACATATGAGTCATACAACATAAGCATATAACCAACAAAACAACATCTCATAAACATGGCATAATCAAATAAATGAACAAAAAATATATGAGCATAAACATCAACAATGTTATACATCCATAATTATAATAAATTATAAGCATAAACATGGCATCATATATATATTAAAGGAATATCATATACATGTATATCAGCATTGGAGGACCCAAAACTAAATGTTAATTTATCTCAAATTTTAGATACATTGAGTATATATACTTATGACAATGGTGTCAAAATAAAATAAAATAACAATACAATAAGTATAATGACATATGCCAAAAATGTGCCAAAATGCCAAAATTTCAAGATGCCAATGCTCAACTCTAGCTCTACATGTCCATAGGATCTGTGGTTGGAGGTGGCCCTACTGGTCTTAGTGGTGGTGGATATGGATGATGGACTAAATAACCTAAATACCTTGTCATATGTGTCCTCATATGAGACCAACCAGATCTGATAATGCTCTTTGTATATCATAGACCTCAAAACAAACAACTTGCCAGTCCCTAAGAATTATTATCTCATAGACTCAATAGTAATATGAGGCCTCACACTTACCCCAAAGTTTCTAAAGTGTCATTTGAGAAAATTTGGATTATTTACTACCTATACAAGCCTCATCCCAATATCACCTTAGTATATCAACATTGACCAATGCCTAGTCTCTATCACTAATGGCCTAATCCCTCTCTAAAGTGAGTTGGCCTTACACCTGTACTATCTTATCAATATTATACTTTAACTAGGTAATATTTGATTGAAGATGAGATACATCATCATCCCTCATCTCTAGGGTGATTTATAAATTATCCACTACCTCTATAATCTAATTATCTCCCCCACTTGGGTAGTGATATCCTCATCTAACACACCTGCATCCTTATCTACCATAGCTATGTCAAAATGCCCTACTTAGACTAGATCAACTTTTGTACCTATAAAACCTATTATACTATATTTAATCACCATCACAGTTATGTTATCATCACCAACATAATCCCCATGTCTTCCATCTCCATCAACATCTCCCATATTATCTCTTCCATCAAATCCATCATCATCATCATCATCATCATCATCATCATCATCATCATCACCCTCCTCACCTTCTCTACTCTACTAGGTATTAAAATTACCTCTCAAAGTATCAACTTCCATGTCATTAGTGTCTATGAGCATATATATCTATACCTATTTTGAAATTGTAAGCCTTAGAGGGCACACTTGTAACCCCTAATGGATGTATGTTAGAGTGACCCTTACATTTGTCACTCCCCCTACATAAGTCCAAGAAACTTAAGGAACACTGAGATAGCTCATAGTGGTTGCACCCCTATGAATAATAGGAGTGTCTCAGTTGATCTCTTATTTAATGTGTGAAAATCATATGGGCCCCTCAATCACATCTTGTGTGAAGCCAAATTATTAGATTACATGACTAGGGTGGTACTCCTCAATAATGTAAGACTCTCCACTAGTAAAAATACACCTAGTAGTCGTGTAGGGCATATACCATCCATCTCTAAAGCACTAAAACTGATAAGAAAGGTAAGGCCTCTAGATAAATAATTTTGGGGTGAGATCATCGAACTTGTAGTGATAAAAATATATATCCCCCTATGTTTGTGCCTACATACTCATGTCAATGTCCAACCATATGATAAAGGCTCCTCCAACTCTCATACCCATCACTAGACCACAAATATCTCAACAGCAATGTGTTCCTAGCCCTAAACCATCAGAAGAGTGGAGGCCCCGATGTTATGTCCTCTATAATAGGCTATAATATGTAAATCTTTATAAAGTTGTTTTAGGACAACTAGCCCCCATGTAAAACATGTAGACCCATCCAACATAATGTGTAATATGCCTCCAAATCCCATGTGGAAGTATTAGCCACTCTTGTCAAGAAACAAGATGTCACTAAGAATAGCTATAAGAACCATGACCTCCCTATTGACAAGATTTAGTGGTTAAGGATCTATTATGAGTAGATCATTAAGATGAATGTCTATATAGGTCTCAATCATGTCTAGGCCTACCTTTCCCTAAAATATGGGAATGCCTTGGTAGTTGACCAAATCATTGAGTACAACCTACTACTATGTTAGAGGTGTCTATAATGTCCTCCATCCACACATTAATAACTTGAGGATATGCCAAGTATCCTCAAGTGTCACTATCACCTCTCCAGTAGTTAGATGGAACATGGAAGTCTTGTTATGGTAGCTCTCAAATAACACACTAAAGTATTCCCTATATACATAAATGAATAGAATTAATACCACAATCATGTAGATATAGATCTTATATGAAGCTGACCATCCCCTCCATCTAGATTTATAGGTCAATAAATAGTGACAATGTCACTCCTGACATGTCAACATAGTTAATAACTCTTGAAAACAAAATTTTTTTAGCATCAATATAACTCCATGCTACTATCTTGAGCCTAAGCCTAGCCTATTAAACCTAATTTACCCTATTTTAGAGGTTAGAAACTTATTGGGTCCCTAAACTAACTATTTTTGGCTTCTTGGGTGAAGTCACCATTTAGGAAAATTTACACTTTTTTCAATGAAATTGTCATTTTCATTTTCATGAAAATAGTGACTTCACCTAAAAATAGTCAAAATTTCCATTTCATATATTTCCACCCATTTTTGGTGATTCCACCATTTCTAAGAATAATGATTTTGTATGAATTCATCATTTGACCTAAAATGTAAATGATGACTTCATGATTTCCAACCTTAAACTAGTAATAAATGATAGAAAAAAAACCATTAATGACAAGTTTGAAGTTACTCACCAGTGGTCAATCATGGGGTGGATACATATGCTCTCTCACATAATCTAAAATGTGTCATCTAGATCCTCTATAGGCCATTTTAATTAGCTAATATGTGTAGAAAACTAGAGCTTAGAAATACAGAAAAAATATGGTGAAAATGATTTTTTTCACCCCAAGGGTAAATATATAGCCAAAAAAATTAATTTTTACCTGTAGGGACTATAGTTAATTTAATGAATTTTAAGAAGTGCATTTTTCACATCCATGGTCTATTCTATGTGGTATTTGATCATGTGTGCCTTATTTTTCAATTGTATTGTAACTAGAGACATTTAGTTTTCTCCACTTTCATACCTAAACTAGAATTAAGTTTCATTTCTAGCACACAATGTAAGTTAAGCCTAAAATCACATGAATTCCCAAATTCATTTACGTAAAGTATTTAATTGATCATAAATATGACAAGGCTTACTTATTCAGGGTATTATTCTATATGCACCAATAACTTAGTTTGTTTTAAACCCTAGTCAAATTACAACCTAGTAATTTGACGCTTTTATCCAGTCAAACTATTAATTTTAAAAAATCCAAAATCTAAGAAGCACTAAGATAGATTAATTAAAAATAAAATATCAATTAACTTGCCTAAGTAAAAATGCCAAGTTTAATATGTGAATTTCATATATTTAAAAAGGAAATTTCAGAAAAATATGAAGTCAAAGGTCAAAGGATCTAATAAAGTGATCTATTAATTCCTAAATATTCCAAAAAGGTGAGTCAAAACCTCACAAATATCTAAAGTGAGTTTTCATTACTCATAAATATCTAGAACTATGGTGTCAAGCTTTCATGATTGCTTTAACCCAACCCAAGGTTATCCTGACTCAACCTAGGTTATTTTAGACTAAACCAAAGTTAGCATTTAACCTAACATCCTTAAGGTTAGAGTTAGTTCTTAGATCTATAAATACAAGTGCCCACACCATACCAACAAAATCTTTTGTGTGTAAGGTTATTATATATGAATGCCTTCAAGAAGACATTGAAAGTAGTGTTATAATGCCTATTTTATTCTAAGATTCACATGAAACCAAGCCAATAACAAATAAAATCCATAAGTGACCATTAAAGAAGTGATACCACCATGAAGAAACATTTAAAAGAGTATCTAATGTCATATATTGAGCATGAACATCCTTATGCCAACAAGTGGACATCAATTTCAATAAAGGAGGTAAACTTATTGTGTTGTTTTTATCCATAATTTTTATCTTGTTCATTATGTTATTCTCCCCCTATTTATATTTCTTAGGAAAGAGTGTTTAGTTCTATTGTATTATTATGCATGGATATTTATTATCTTCACTAAAAAGGAAATAATCAACATTTTTATGCTCTTTGAACTCTTAAGATACAATATTTTTTGTGCATATCCATGGCACACCCAATCTTGCCAAGGCCAATTGATTCTCTACTTAGTAGGATACCTTCCATTTGTAATTGCTTGAATGGTCTTACATGTAAAATGGAAACCAAGCATGAAATTGAACATGTAATTTTATAAAAAAACTTCATATAGTGAGTCATAATGGTATTGTTCTACCCATGCACATGTAAAAATTCTGAGTTCAAGATACTAAAATAGAAAATTATCTTATAGAGTAGTAACCCAATGTTTGACATTTCCAAATATAATCAATCGAGAATTTTCCCACCTTCATATGAATAAGTGTAATGGGTCCCATCAATGAAACCAAAATATTGGGATCTTTTCCTTTAGTCTAGCATGTATTTACCTAGTTGTGTGCATAATAGAATAATAGTTCTAATGAGATAGCATGTTGGCTTATCACATAATAAATTATTTTCATGCACTCACCCAAAACATACAGATTAAGACTTGTTCTTATTGGTTTCATCACGTAATGGTGTATTCATTTAATTTCCTAAGTTAGGGTGATTAAATAGGCACTTAATTATAAATCCACACTTAGTTTCATGTTTAACTCTTAACTTTTCATTTCATAACTAAGTAACAAAAGAAAAATAAGATGAGCACAAATAGATAACAAAATTTTAATAACTCCATTATATTCATGAATTGATTACATAAGTATTTCATCAACACATAAGCTTCATTTTATTACATTCATATGTCATATCCAAGATTAAAATGATTCCAAGATTAAAATGATAAACAAAAACACTAAGTAAAATTAAGGTGTATTTATACATGGGTCTACCCTAACCACTCAGTTAAAAAAATAATTACCAAGATATGTACTTCCAATGACCATTAACAAAAATGAGTCATGGAAATTTGTTCCATTAAAATTATAATGACATGGGCCTGACTACCCCTATATACTTTCTCTATTCTATATCCTCATCACCATGCACCTATATTCTCATGGACCAGTGCTATATTTTCATTTTAATATTCTTTTTCAAGTTTCATGTGAACCCTCTCTTCTTTATGCCATCTCTAGTTAATGTCTGAGTCCTTTATTCATAGTTTATCTGTGTTTCATGTTTCCTTGTTCCACATGACTTGCCTCATTTATGCCATAGTATTCCATGTCATTTAAATTTCATGCCTATCCTTCCTTTCAATCCATTATCTCCAAAAATTAATTAGCCAAAATAGATTGAAAATTTGAGGGCCCAATACCATCTCAATTAATTTCCAATTAAATACATCCTTTCTAGTTCATTGTTATTTATAAAATAAATCAATTAAATTAATTATTATACAAATTAATGGCTATTAATATTTATATATTTATTCCATGATTTATTATTCCAACACTTAAAAAATTAGGGTTTTACATTCCATAATCCCCTTAAATTGTAAATTAATTTCCATGTTTACATTCCTTCCATTTTATAGATACTATATATGTTATCTATGTTAGTATAGTCAATTTTATCATACATACATGCTTAAATTGTTCCTTTGAGTGTAGGTCATCCACATAGATCCATATTTATTACTAATCTCCCATTAGGGGAACATGCACATATACATAGATTCAACATTGATACATTCTCCTATTATGGGCATTATACTACACAACTTCTAATTTGATAGGCTATATCATTCTATACTATACTAATTTTTTATTGACTACTACTACTATAGACTCAACTTATGTACATATTTTCTCTTATACAAATTTATACCACATGTTCATGCACATTTTTATTTCTATCTTTCTTAGTTTACATATGGTTTTTTCTTTTATCCTCTACATCTACTTGAGGGCATTTGAATATACCATTATTATATGGCTTTAATCCAATTCCTTTAATTTTATGTATGCTTTAAACATGTTATGATGTCCTTGTGTGTGCTTATTAATTGCATATGCATTATTTGAACATGTCTTTCCATGTGGATCTAAGCTTAACTTTATATGCCTTGATTTTTATTTTCATATGTAGACATTTAAACATGTTCTCATATGTATTACTGTCTACAACATAGTGACATGTGCCCATGTCCTCTATATTATGTCCCTATTATCCAAAATTGGCCACAATAAGTTAGTAGAATTTCAAAAATTTGGTCATAATTATCTTAAATTTGTTAATATACATCTAAAGGGTCTTATATTAGTCATTATTGATCTTATGGTGGTAAATATTGTGTTGTTATTAGTGGATTTTAGGTTCCCTTACGTTTATCTAATTAGAAAGTGAGTCAAAACACCTAGTCTTGTCATCAAGTCATTCCATATGGTCATATCCAAATTATTTAGAATCAATTAAGGTAACTTTGGAAATGTTAAGTTTGTTGTGAAGGTCAAGGTAAAGCTTAAACCATGAATAATACAAGAAGAGGATGATCACCCAAGAATATTATGTGTCCTCAATATGAGATAGTAGACTAAAGAGTAGAGCCAGTGAGTCAACATGGCACTTTCAATCATTTTGGAGAAGTTAAGGTACTTTTGGAAATTTAAAGATATTCATTTATTATATAAAATGCTATAATGTTTTAATAATAATTAATATGAGATATTAAACATGATGATATAAATATCATTTTATAAGAGTATTCCATGTCATTTAACACTTGTTGAATGCCATGATATATTTATCTTGACTATACATCTTGCCCAAGGTGTCTTAAAAATCCACTTCTAGTGTTAGAACACTTTTGTAACTGCATACTAATAATTTATAACATTTAAATAAGGCATAATGAGTAAGTTACAATTAAATAAAGGTGATAAATTCTTTATTGCACTACTCCACCACCATTTAGGTCAAGGGAGACTCCATAACCACCTAGTTCATGGTTCCAATAGGGTCAAACAATAAGACAAACAATTTTCTTAGATAAAAATACATATAGATGTATCTTTTTAGTGGTTTTCCATTGAATACAAACTCTTTAGCCTCTCCAATCCTCCATCTTGTCTCGTTAGACTGAAATCCATGCTTGAGAATAAGTGGAAGGCCCAAAAAAGATAAAAACCTATTCCATTTCTTCATTAGGTTTATAGGTTGCTAGACAAACTCAAGAAGCATCAATGGTTTGATGTTATTACATAGAGGAGAGATAATATCAGGTAAAATTATATTATGGTAAGGAGGGTACCCTTATTACCTTCCAATTCATATCAGGAGTTGGGATACTTAGGCCTTGAACTTTATGAATCATCCTTAACAAAATAAGGAATCTAAAACCCACACAAAACCTAAAAGCTAAGTTTTGGATAGTTTAAGATATTTTTTCATATTATTGGTTTAATTTTTTTTTTTTTGAGGCTATTAATTATCCTACCATTTTTCTCACATTGTCTCCTACCACTAATTTGGCACATACCAACAACAGAAGAGAAAAACATTCACAATGAATGAGTTATAGACCTATGTAAAAGGTTATAAGTGCATTTTTTGGTTGGTTTTTTATGGTTTATCACTTAAATTGGACATAAATAAATATATAAAAATATCACACTCATTATATCAATCTCATTAATTTTTAGATAATAGATCATGATAGCTATTGGTCTTAGTGTTCTTCAACAAGTTTCCAAGTGCGAGGTAGTGAATACAAACCTATGAATAATGAAAAAGTTTAAAATGAATTTAATAGTGGTATAGTATTTTTAAATTCCTAATAAACCTATATATTTCCATTTTTTTGATTCATCTCAATCAAACTATCAAACTTCCTCTAGGCTTGTGAAGAATAGAGGTAACAAAGGACTAATGTAGTCACATATGTACTAGTAGCATATAAGTTTGAAAATTAGATGTGATAATTATTGAAAAAATATATATATGTTACCTCATTGTAAATATTATTAAATTGATATTTATATTAACTTTTATCTCCATTGGATCATCCAAACTAAGACTATAAATCATATAGTGAGGGGAAAATATCTTAAGCCTAAAATAGGCACTTATAAGTCTACCTACAAAATAGGCTAAAAGAGGAAAGTTTTATGTTAGGAAGAGAGTTTGAGATGAAAAATAAAGTGTGATATGTATTATATTAAGGGTTTTAAATTTTTATATTATGCATAAATCAAAGAGAACATCATATGGTCAGGGTCATCTGAGATAAAACTCAAATAGGCTTGTAGGACCTAGAAATGTTTTCTATATATTTGAAGTTTGAATATCAGGAAACTAATGATATATTGGTTTATAATTATTATTTATGGTATATAAAATATTATGTAATATTATGAATAATATTTTATAAAACATTCATGATCATTCTTATTGGAACAATAGTGCACTTAACTATGTATAAACACCCAGTGGACTGTGTATATCATGTTGAAGACCAAATGAGTTAATCAAATCAATGTGCATTACTTAAGGAATGTGGAGGGGATAATGAAAAATGTGGATAAATTATATAAAATGTAATTATTTAAAAAATAGGCTTAGATAAGGCCAATAAAAAATGGGATAACCCATTGTCAATGCCTAACATTTAAGAAGCCTAAAAGTGCACCTACAGGCCTGCACATGGAACATGAAGAAGATATTCAATTTTTGGGATAATTTGAGGAATGAAGGATATTAATAGGTGAATTTTAAATTTATATATAATACCATAGGGTTTTTAATCATTAAAATAAATATAAGGTTCCCAAGAGGGGTTGTTAGGGTCATTCACACAAGACTACCTATAAACCCTAACTATGGGATAATGCAAGTTTGAGTGAGTTTGAAGAATCAAATATTTTAAATGAAAAATTGAAAATATCATGATATGTAAAATATAATTTAATGAGGTTTCATAAACCAATATAAAGCACATGTATACCTTTATTTTTCAAATTAGCCCTTTCAAATTCACCAACATGCCTATATTACCCAAAAAGTCACTTTCATCACGGGAGAAATTAAATGAGGAGTTTTATGTGTACAAATGGATATTGGAAAGGATAATAATGTTTCAATAATTAAATATTGTGGAATTATTTGGAAGATCAAGGATATGTTCTTTATGAATAATCCTTAACAAAGTTGATACCTTAAAACCTTGCTAAAACCTCAAAATAAGCATGATGGAGAAGATTAGTCTTACAAGTGACCAAAATATATTGAAATGGATCTAAAACCATATTTATGATATCCACACACTCCATGAGCATATGCTTGAGAAAATATGTTGCAGTGTGGGCCAAAAGGAGTGTAAAATAGGGCTAAAATTTATAGGTTTTAGTTATTTTTCATAAAGATTGGCTAAGTGAGACCTAATTGACTATCTTGGAATCACCTATGATCTTGGGTAGACAATATAAGATAATATTAAATACCTAGTGTAAAGTGTAATTAATACTAAGCAAGGTTTGAGGGCAAAATGTATGAAAATGACTATAAATTATAGGTTACATACCTATTTGTATGTTTGTGAGGAACTTCAAGACATCTAGAGACTTAGTGATAATTGGGAAAATGTAAAATTAGTATGGAAGAGTCCCAAACATGAAAAAATTTAAAATAGGTAGGATAGGTAGTAAGAAATTGATTCCATGATTGGAATATCTATGCCTACCTCTCTCTCTTGACCCATCTCATTTTATATAGGCATTAAATGTTGATTCTAAAATGAGACTCTACTGGTTACAAAACCTTGGCTATTTTTTTAATTGAATACCTTTGGAATTAATAAATAAATATGATTTACTTATATATATGATGTGTAATGTGTGAATCTATGCAATGTTGTTGATCTTATCTAGGGTAAATATTAGTGTTTATTCTTCATTAATTCAAGAATATTTTAGTTTTAGATGTTGGAATTTGGATATCTTATGGGATGGTGTATAATGTGGATTCACGTAAATTATTTGGGTGTATTTTATTTTTCTAGGTCAACTTACCTATAGTTTTAAATAAATTTCATACATATAAATATAGTTTTCCACTCCATGGAAAGTCAATATGAGCTTATTCACCATTATATATAAATAAACATCCACCCAAATACTCATAATAACAAATTTCAGTATCAACAAAGGGATGGAAGAAGTGTCTATAGATTTTTTGTATAGTCGCATGCCCATATAGATTCTAAACCCTATTATGATTTGCCTATCCATTCAACTTCCCACCTTAACACCATTTTTAAACTATTGCTAGACTTTTTAAACATGTACTTAGAGATTCGCAATAATAAATCCATGTTGATTTATATATGGGCCACTAAAATTTACCTAGATCTTGTCTGGTGAATGAGTTATCTTCCTAGCTTGTTGTCCATTATTGCCCACCATTGTGGAGATAATATACTCATTATAGGTCATTATTAATTTTATTCTTCAATGTATATAGTAATTAGAAATGGAATTATATCATTTTCACCATCATAAGGCCAATTTATACTCTCATAACTTATTTCATGCATTATTGAACCTCTCAATGACACATGTATGTGATAATCATGTCAAACTTGTAGGGTGTGTAAAGAGTATAGCTTTATTGATTCAAATAGTGTATGTTCAGTCAAATAGAGGAACAAAATTTATTTGTGCATCACTCCATGTTTATTTATAGTTTTTAGGCTTCTTATACCCCCTTTTACTTGCAATCCAAGTAGGTTTAGTATAATTTTAGGTTAAGCATCAAGGGAGCTAGCCTTATCTAGAGATTCACTTCACCAATTATGCCACCCACAGCTTAGAATTAATTCCATTACTATCATCTGAGTGAGAAGGATTTAACAAACTTCTCATAGGTGAAATTTATAGTGATAATAGTTTTGGCATACCCAGTGGGACCCAATTTCAATAAGGTTTTCCAAGATTAAAGTTGGTCTTGAGAAATTTGTAGATGTAATAGCCTCCATGAAACATCTAATGACTTCAACAAGTTTTTGGTTCTTTTTTACATAATTTTAAGTAAATTTCATGCCAAAGGTGACTACAAGGTCAAGGTCCAAATGTATTCCTTTTGATTTTGTTGATTTACCTCCATTTTCAGTCAAAAGAAAGAGATTCCTTCATTCTACTGCTTATACTAAAGCTCTTAGAAGGAAGCTCCATTTTCATTATATTTCTAGTATCCTAAAGATAGTAAAATGGATATAAATTTGATTTTTTTTTATTTCAATGGTGGATAACTTTTAAACCCTATAAGATATGATGACATTCCTATTTCAACTCTTAAAAGTGTTCCATACTTTAGTGGACAAGACACTATTACCCCCATTGATCATATTAGAGATATTCCCAACATTTGAAATATTCCTAGTATTACTCAAGAGAATGTGGTCATTATATTATTATAAATCCATTTACTGTAAAGGATATATAATGGTATAGGACATTAGCTCCTAATTATATTGATTCATGAGACTAACTAGGAGAGAAATTGAGAGGTTTGAGGACAAGAGTGATCACTTGTCTTTGGTCAAGAAATTAACCACTATCAAGATAACCCCATAAGATTGTATATAAGATTTCAATTCTAGATTTAAAAAAACATGGGATAAGATTCTAACTCTTGTAAGACCCAATACAAAATATGTCTTCCTCTACTATTTCAAGGCCTTAGATAGTGACAGCTATCAAGATACAATCTATTGGAGGAGAAACCTTACCTGATGCCTATGATGTTGCCATAAAGATTGAGAATATGGAAATACTTTCCCAAGAGCCCCCATGTCATTGTTCTTTGATATATATCCCCCTACACAAACTCTTGCTCCCATTCCCACACTAACTAATCATGAGCTAGTTGATCCTACTTAATCAAATAAATTAAATGATGTAGAGGGAAAATAAAGAATCTTTAAAATTATATTTTAGCCTTCAAGAGATAAATAAATAATCCTTATGAACCTTATCAAGTTCTATTTTATTACTATAAACCCAATAAACCACCTTTTCAAGCAAAATTTCAAGGACAAGGGTAGATTATTATTGTTAAAACATATAATAGTCATAATCTGAATGTTGCCTCCACATTTAGAGCTTTATTACCTATTCAAAATAACCTTGTGAAAGAGCATGATTGGTATTATTAGTGGGTTCGGCCTCATAATTAGTCTACCAATCTGAATGAGGTGTTTAATCAAACATTTATGGCATAAAATGAAATAATACCCTTGATGACATAATCTAGAATTCCTAATCAAGAAAGGAATAATGGAGATCAAGTTCAATCAGATGCTATTATAAAGAGTGAGATTGGTATATAGTCAATCAGTTGGGAAGTAAGTATAAACAAGATTGATATTTACATAGAATCTGATATGAGATCTAAGAGGAAGAAATTGAAGGTGATAAATAGGTTGGTAAAATTACAATCATTACTCCTATGTCTCAAGGAAAAAAGGAAACTAATGAAGCCCCTAAGGCCCAAGAGACTCAAAAAAATTAAAATGCAAGGAGTGCTTTCATATCTCAAACCATGCAAGCTCAAAATAATTTTTTATCTCATAAAAGATAACCAAGGGTTGGTGATTATTGTATCAACATTGTGGACCAAATGAAGAAGCTTCATGTGAGCATTCCTATGTGGGAAAAATTATCTATCCGTAGATAAAGGGACATGCCTCATGAAAAATTATCTAAACTCATCCTTTCAAAGAAATTAGTAAGAAGAAAAAAATGAGACTTTATAAATACACCTACACTTATTGATGGGAAATAAAGAAAAAATGTAAACCACTTCCTTTTTACCTTTTTTTATCATTAGATATTGTTTGGTTCATAGTTGAATGATAAATAGTGGGGAAAGTAAATTTGTGATGCCTAAATAGATAGATGTTAAGTTAGGCTTGAAGTATGTGCCTAATACCAAACATTTATTACAATTAGATGGTTCATCTACCAAGAATATGGGTGTGATAAAAGGTTTATGTCTTACTCTCCATGCTTATCCCAACTTTTCTATTACTTAAGATGTTTTTTAGTAGACTTACCACCCTAATTTTATCTATGCTTATCTAGAGACTTCACTACTAAAATTAGGGGATATTTATTATCTAATTGGTCATATATGGTTTTTATAACTAGATATGGTACTAAGTTTAAAATTAGGTTTGAACCTATTTCTAGGTTCCATCTTGAACCATACAAGTCAAATATCTCAAATTTAGAATGCACTATCATTGATGAAGGAGATCATCCTACTGATGAAGAACTAGTTGTACCTATTAAAGTCATATCAAATATTTTACTTAATTAGTGGGGGTATAAAACTATGAGTATGATCCTTATTAATGTATTGAATAATCTAGTCTAGGTGTTTACTATTTTCATGAAGAATATGCATCTATACTAGCTCTTTCCAAGTCAAATGAGGATAGTGATGGTCTATGGAAGTTATTATTTGATGATTTAAGGAGTAAGAATGGAGTAGGGATAAATGTGATGTTATTTTATCCCTCCAAAGAAAGGTATTATTATACTATTAGAATTAAATTCATATTTACTTGTAATGCAATTGAATATGAAGCACTTATTCATGGACTTCAATAGGCAAAAAAGAAGGAAGTGAAGAAATTACAAGTTTTTAGTGATAGTGAGTTATTAATCTATCAAGTGAAGGGTAAAAATGTTACTAATAATATATTATTAAATTCTTATAAACATAATACATAGGACCTTATTGAATAATTTGAATCCTTCAACATACAATCAGTCCCAAGAGAAGAGAACTAACATGATGATAGGTTACCTATAGTAGGATCTCAATTTTACATTCCTAATGATGTGAAGAACTCTAAAAAATAGACACATGTCAAATTAGTAGTAAGTCCACCAGTCCTAGATAATAATGGTAATTGGTAGGTTTTTGAGAGTGATAAACAAATTACTTTCTTCTTTCAATAAGAATTAGAGTTTTCTTCAAAAACTAGGGAAAGTTATGATGGAAATATGGTGACCACATTGTGTAGCTGAAATCTAATAAGCTCCTCGAAGTGTTATTAACCCTTGAAAACATCCTCAATGAGACTAATAAAATGATGATAGAGAAGGTGAGTATGTATACCAAATAATATAATCATTAAAGGGTTACTATCTTCAAAGACAAAATTACTAATCTTGGAAATGCATGCACTAAAGCTGAAAATATTGAATTTGTGGAATTGTGTAAAGAACGTTTTAATATTTTTGCTTGGGAATACAATGATTTTAAGGGGTTTGATCCTATACTAGATCCACATACCATAGATCTTGATCCAAATTTCAAACCTATAAGTCAAACACAAATACATATAAATCTAAAAATTTAGCTCCTAATGGGGAAAGAGTTAACTAAATTAATAGAGTCAAGAATCATTTTCCTTATTAGGAACTCTTCATGGGTTGCTAATCTAGTTCATGTGAGGCAAAATATTGGATAAATTAGATTATGTGTAGATTTCATATATTTGAATAGGGTGTCATTAAAATATCATTATCCCTTACCCTTTATGGATAAAATTATTTAAATGGTTATAGGTTATCAATGTTTCTCTCTCCTTGACGGCAACTCTAGTTATAATCAAGTCTTGGTGAAGGAGGAGGATCGATACAAAACAACCTTTAATACTAAATTGGGAATATATACCTATAAAAGGATGTTATTTTGGATATTTAATGTAGGGTTTACATTTCAAAGAGCCATGGATATGGATTTTCAAGAATTGATTAATGAAATGGTGCTAATTTACCTTGATGACATAACCATTTTTTAAAAGAACGCTAGTGACCATTTAACTCATCTTAGACTGATTTTCGAAAGGTACAGGGACTATGGAATCTCTATAAATCCTAAGAAGTATATTTTTTAGTTCATGAAGGTAAGATCTTAGGTCACATTATCTCTAAGGATGGGCTTGATATAGATCTTAAAAGGGTGAGTGTCATATTGGATTTATATTTTTCCAAACATAAAAAGGGTTTGTAAAGTTTTATTAGAAGATTTAAATTTTTTAGAAGATTCATACCTAGTTTTTTTTGACCTTATGAATCCTATAATAACTATGTTGAAGAAGAATAAATCCTTTAACTGGACCAAAGAAGGAAAAAAGTTTAAGCTATTGAGCAAGTTATAGCCTAAGCACCTACATTAATCAATTCTATTTTTTCTAAAGATTTATTATTTTATGCTTTCTCTAACATTGATACCATCTCAACCATGTTGATGCATTAGAATGGTGAAGGTCTTGATGAACCTATTATTTTATTTATACAAGGGATAGATAATTATGAAGAGACATATACCTTTATAGAGAAGTAAATGTTGGAAATCATAAGGAGCCCTAAGAAGTTTAGGCATATGGTTAAAAAAAATGATGACATGGTGTCACATCCAAGAATAATATACTTAATTTTGAACAAGGATTTCAATTAAAAAATGGCTAGTTGGATAAACAAAGTAATAGAATATGACGTGGATATGGAGATTGAGGTTACCAAGTTGGTAAGATGAAGAGGACTATGTGATAATTTTGCATCAAACCTTTAAGAAAATGGAGAAGTTGTTTTGGCATTACACGATGATCCTTCTATAGTGATACCTTCATCCCATCCAAGTTGGACACAAGATATAGTAATATTTATTCTAATAGGTAAGTGTCCTACAAGTTTGGATAAAGTAAAAAGAAGGTATTTTAGATTGTAGTCCATCCCCTATGTTATTGTAGAGGGATTAATTTTAAAAGAGATATCAATGTGATATTGAGATGTGTTGAAATTGATGAGATTGATAGGATTTTTGAGAAATTTCATGATGGGCCTATAGGAGGTCACTTTTCACCCAAAACCATAATAATAAAATCAATTTGAGATGGGTATTACTAGCCTAGCTTATTTAAGGACTCTTATTCATGGGTAAGGATGTGTCAAAAGTGTACATTTTTCATAGGGAAATAAAATATTGCATCTCTCCTTCTAAATACCATTAAGTGGATCAACCATTCATGAAATGGCATCTTGATTTTATTGGTATTATAAAACTCCTTTTAAGTATCAACCATAAATGGGTGATTACTGTCAATTACTACTTCAAATTATGGGTAAAGGAGATATACCTAAATGAGGCCAATGAAATTTTAGTCATTGACTTCTATGAAGGCCTAGTAACTAGATTTGGAGTCCCTTCCACAATAATTTTTGATAATGCAACGAAATTTAGTGGTGCAAAGATAAGTGAATATCTCTCAAATGTGGCATATACTTGAGTAATTATTCCAAATAATATATTTAAGAAAATGGAATATCAAATTCAACGAACAAAAATTGACTAGAATCATCAAGAGGATAGTGGAGGACAATCAAATAACTTAGCACACCAAGTTAAAGACAACCTTATGAGCAGATAAGATCACCATAGAGAGGGTTGTTGGTAACTCACCATACATGCTTGTTTATAGGATAGAGGAGAAAATAACTATAAATATTGAACTACCAGCCTTATAGTTATCACATCAGCTTGAGATGATGGAGAGTGACCATATGGCAATCAGGTTGGTAGAGTTGATGGAACTAGAGGAGACAAGAAATCATGCCATGCATACCATGGAGTACCTTTAGGCCCAAGTGTATAAAATATTTGATAGGAGATTTATTTTATGATCATATCAATAATGAGACTTTATGTTGAAGTGGGATAAGGATAGGGCCAAAATTAGTAGGCATACCAAGTTTGATACATTATGGAGTGGGCCCTTTGTTATCACTAATTGCAATTAACATAATGATTTTAAAATTTCAAAGTTGAATGGAGAATAATTGAGTATCCCATTAAAGGGAATACATTTAAAACCAATTTATTAAGGTTATTTTATAATATTGTACATAATAGACATGCCTTTAATTTCCCTAAGTTCTTGAGCATAGGTTTGTTTGTTTAATTTTGTTGTTATCCTCCCTCAAAGTGTCTAATGACACTAGTGTGTGTGTGGTGTGTGTTTTGATAATTTTCTAAATTTTATATTTATTTTTAAGGTTGTTATTAGGTCCAAATTTTATTATGCATTAAATTCAATAAATATACATAACCCCATAGCCCAATGGACTATCAAGGTTACTAGTCTAGATGCATAGTAGGCATGCAATCCCATTAGGTCACCAAAGATGTTAGCCAAAATTGGCCACCATAGGTTAGTATCATTTCAAAAAAAAAGGGTCATAATTATCTTAGATTTATTAATGTACATATAAATAGTCTTGTATTTGTCATGATTGGTCTAATGGTGGTAAACATTGTGTTTTTATTAGTGGCTTTCAGGGTCTTTTAAGGTGATCTAGTTATAAAGTGAGTAAAAACACCTAATATTATCATCAAGTCACTCCATGTGGTCATTTAAAAAGTGTTTAGCATAGGTTAATTTAAATTTTCAAATTCTAATTTTGTTATGAAGGTCAAGGTAAAGATTAAACCATGAATAAGACAAGAAGAGGATGATCACTCAAGAAGACTATGTGTCCCAAGTTGAGCAAGTAGATCAAGGAGAAGAACTAGTGAATCAATAACATGAAACCTTCAATCCTTTTGGAAAAGTTAAGGTAATTTTGTAAAGTTTAAGTTATTAATTTTATTTATTTCTAAGACATTCTCTAATGTTTTAATAATACCTACTATGAGAGATCAAACACAAGGATCTAAATATCATTGTATAAGATCCTTCTATGCCATTTAACACTTTTTAGTGTCATGATATATGCACCTTGACCATACATCTTAGACAAGGTGTCTTAAAACTCCATTTATAACATTGGAACACTTTTATAACTACCTATCGACCATTTATAACATTTAAACAAGGCATAATGAGTAAATTATAGGGAAATAAAGGTGGGAAATGCTTTGTTACATTACTCCACCATCATCCAGGTCAAAGAAGACTCCATAGCCACCTGGTTCATGGCTTTGATAGGGTCAGATGGAAAGATAATTAGTTTCATTATAAAAAAGGATTCCATATGTCTCTTTTCAAGTGGTTTACATTTAATAATAACTTCTAAGACTCTCTTAAAAAGGATAAACACCTATTCCATTTCTTCATCGACATTATAGACCTACTAGACAAGTTCAAGAAGGGTAAATAATTTAATGTTAGTACATAGAGTAGATATAAGATCATATAAAATTGTGTTATGGGAATGAGGGGACCCATATAAGACCCCTATAACCCTAAAACTCATAGTAGGAGTTAGGAAATTTAGGCCTGAGCTTCATGAATCATCCTTAAAATAATATGGCATCTAAAACCCTCTTAAAACCCCAAAAGCTTAATTTTGGATAGTTTCAAAGCATTTTTGAGATCACTAGTGAAAATTAAATTTTGTTTGAGGATATTAAATATCTTACTATTCCACTAACATTGTTTATCATCACTCATTTGGAACATTCCAATAATAGAAGAGAACAAACTTCATAGTGAACGAGTTACATACACATGTGAAAGGTTATAGGCTAGGTTTTTGGTTGGTTTTTTATGTTTTATTACTTAAATTTTACCTAAATTAATCTATAAAAATATCACACTCTTTATATCCATATGCTCAAGAGGTAGATAATAGATCATGGGAGCCATTGGTCTTAGTGTTCTTCAACAAGTTTCCAAGTGTGATTGAGTGAATACAGACTTATGATTAATGAACAAGTTTACAATGAATTTGGGAATAGAATATTGATTATTAAGTCATAATACATATTTTTATGTCTATTTTCATGATTAATCTCAATTAAACTATCAAACTTCCTCTAAACTTGTGAGAGGTGACAAAGGACTAATGTAGTCACATATTTACTAATAATCTATAGGTTTAAAAATTATATGTGAGAATTATTGACAAATATATGTTTCTCATTTTAAATATTCTCAAATTTATAGTTATATTCACATTTATCTCCATTATATCATCCAAACCAAGATGATAAATCATATAATGAGGGAAGAAGGTGTTAAGCCTTAAATAAACACCTATAGGTCTACTTACAAAATAGGCTAAAGGTAATTTATTTGTTAGGTAGAGAGTTTGATAAGCCACATAAAGTGTGAGACATATTATAGGAAGGATTGGAAATTTTAATATTATGTATAAATAAAAGATAACATTATATAGTTAAGGTCGTTTGGGAGAAAACTCTAACAGGATTGTAAGACCTATAAAATCTTTATGTATATTTGAAGTTGTAATATCAAAAAAACAATAAGATATTGGTTTATCATGATGGTGGATGGTATATATAATATTAGGGAATATTATAAACAATATTTTCAAAAAATTTCATGAGCATTATTATTGGAACAATAGTTCACTTAGGTGTATATAGGCAACCAATGGACTGTGTATATCATGCTAAAGACCAAATGGGTTGATGAGATCAATTTTCATAACTTAATGCATGTGGAATAGATAATTAAACATTATTATACATTATTAAAAATTTAAATTTTTACCAAAATTCTTATATAAGGCTAAAACTAGCTAAGGAGAACCCATTTTCAATGTCTAGCGATCAAGAAGCCTAAAAGTGCACCTAGAGGACTCCACATGGAACGTGAAGAAGATATGAAAATTTTGGGAAAATTTATGAAATTAATGATTTTAATAGGTTAATAATACATTTTAATATAATTAAATATATTTTTGACTCATTTAAATGAAGATAAAGTGCCCAACAGGGGCTGTTAGTTTCATTCACACAAGACTACCTATACACTCTAACTATGGGATAATGTAAGTTTGAGTGAGATTGAGTGGTCATAGAGTTGAAATTACCACATTTAAATATAATTATATGTAAAATATACATAAATTATGTGTTATAAACTAATATAAATCATGTTTATATCTCTTTTTGTTAAATTATCCCTCATGATTTCACCAACAAGCCTGCATTACCCGAGAAAGTCAATTTCTTCACATGAGAACTTGAATGAGGAGTTACATGGGTAATAATTGATGTTTTATAGGTTAAAAATGTTACCATACTTCAATATTATGGAATTATTTTGAATATTAAATATCTCTTCTTTATGAACAATCTTTTACAAAGTTGATAACGAAAAACCCTATTAAAACCTCAAAAAAAGCTCGATGGAGCAAATTAGTCTTCAAAGTGACCAAAATGGATTATAATATATCTAAAACCATTTATATGATCTCAAAATAACATATAATGATATATTATATAAAATATTTGGCACATGTGGGCCAAAGGGATTTCAAAATAGGCCTAAAATTTGAAGGTTTCAACTATTTTCATGAAGATTGGTTGAGTGAGACCTAATTGACCATCTTGTAATAAAATATTATCTTAGACAGACATTTTAAGATAATATTAAATCCCTCATATAAATTTTCATGAATACTAAGCAAGGTTTGATGGGCAAAATGCAATAAAATGACTAGAAATTATAGGTTATAGGCCTATTTATATGTTTTTAGGAGTTTCAATACACCTAAAGACTTAGTGACAATTGGAAATATGTAACATCAATATGGAAGAGGCATAAACATGAATAAATTACCAATAGGTAGGATAGGTAGTTATAAACCGATTCCATGATATTATGGTAACCATGATTGACATATCTATGCCTACATATCTCTCTTGACTTTTTTTCTTCTATAGAAGCATTGAAAGTTGATTGTAAAATGATCCTCTATTGGTTATGGTGAAACCCTAGCCATTTTTGTACTTGAATAAAATTTTAAGTAATAAATAAATATTATTTACCTATCTATATGCTATTTAATGTCTCAATCTATACAATTTTATTGATCTTTTCTAGTGAATGAGTCATCTTCGTAGCTTGTTATCCATAGTTTCTCACCATTATAAAAAAAAGACACTTGTTATAGGTAATTGTTAGTTTTATTCCTTAATATATATAGGATTTGGAAGTGGAATTATATCATTTTCACCTTCATAAGGTCAATTTATACCCTCATAAGTACTTTCATGTATTATTGAACATCTTAATGAAACACTTATGTGATAGTCATGTCAAAGTTGTAGGCTATGTAAGGAGTATAAATTTATTGATTCAAATACTATATGTTTAGTCAAATATAGAAAAAAAATTTATTGGTGCATCACCTCCATGTTTCTTTCTAGTTTTTAGTCTTGTTCTATCCCCTTTTCCTTACAATCCAAGTAGATTTAGTAGTAGTTTGGGTGAACCATCAAGGGAGTTATCCCTATCTAGAGATTTAATTCAAAAATTAGGCCACCCATAACCTATAATTAATTCCATTTCTATCATCTACATGGGAATTATTGAACAACCTTATCAAGAGTGCAATTTAGAGTGATAACAATCCACTTGTCATAATTTATGTTCCTAATTATTTATATGTATTCTTTCATATATGCTTCATGACCATGATACTTATCTCTTGATTTTTTATTACACACTCAATTTGTGATGCCATGAGGGACCTCATACATCTCCCTTTCCTTCTTACATGACTTGATGGACATCATGCCCCATCTTCTAAGTAGTTTATAGAGATTATACTCAAATTTTCTATTAATATACACACCTACATTATTTTATGTATTTTGAAAACCTTGTGAATGTTAGATATAAAATACATCATACAATGTAAAATTATGCTTAATCTATTTAGATTATGATGTCATGTATACACATTATATTTTTTTATCATATACATATCATATATTCTCAGTCTAACACATATGATATATAGATTTTATTTTGAGGACATCTATTATAAAGGTTTAACAACTCCCCTCAAAAGAGGAGGCATTCACAATGGTTTTTCATAGAGATCATGTCATCTTAGTGAAGTCAAAACACTATTTTCAATATGTAAACAAATTACAGAGCCTAGACTTAGGAAAATATAGTGAAAAATAGTCACACCTAGATCAATCTTAGTTTTGCATAGAAACAACACATTTGGTTAATAACATGGCATAGAGGAAACTAATGAAATGCATTATTGATAAAGGGACTATGCTACTTTCCAGTATCCATAGAAAAATATAGAATTCTCAAAAGTTACATCAAGTATAATTTAGGTTTACATAGTTTTAGTAAAAATTATAATATATGATAAGTAGATACTTAGTTTATACATAGAACCACACTGGTTTACTTATATTGGGGCAATAAGGCATGGCATGATCACTCCAATTTTAGTTTTAGATATTGATTTAACTGTTTTGGAAATATTGGAGTCTCATTCCTAATTTAGTTAAGGGTATAAGTTAATTAAATTAGTAAATAATATTGCAATAATTAAGCTACTAACTTTTATAATTTAATTGTAATATGAACCTTTCTAAATAATGAAGAGAAATGTAACTTGTCTTATATTGGACTGAGACAACTAAGACATGGTTTGGAATATGTTGTGTAGGACTAGGATAATATTGTGAATCAGGATCTAGCCTTCATTTCATTAAAGGAAAAGCGTCTTGAAATAAGACACCCTAGGGTCTAATGCTATAGACCTTGTTTTCCACTATTGTCCCCAAGACCCAAGTTTTTTGGGTTTTGTGCATTGCCATTGTCTAAGCCTACCTATAAAATTTTAGATGTTGGATATCTGCATAACTCTCTATAGAGTTGATTTTGTCTTTGAACCCTAGACTCCATTATGCCTTGATAAACATTGAGAAAGAGGGGAGTTAGTGTGTGTAAGATGAACTAAATGTGTATCCACACCCTTTGTGTGGGAATGCTAACTACATACCAATTCTCCAAAGAGGGATCAAGCCATATGTAGTTCTCACACTTGATGTGCTTTATTCAATAGTATGTATGAAGATGCAAACTACTAAAATTGGTTATGCTTGAGGTGGTTAAGGATTGGTGTAAGGGTTTGAATAATATTATGGTTGTATTAGATGGATATATGTAAAGAATATGGAAATATGCCTAAGTCATCTTGATTTTATTCTTGCTTATTTTGTGATATTTTCCAACCCCTTTTAAATGAACTTTGAATGGGATTTTATAAAAATATATTGGTCATAGATCAAATGTATTCTCACTAGGCCAACATAATGAGGAAGAGGAATTAGGATAAAATGGTCGCCTGGGCTCAAAATCTGATTGGATAAGAGTGTCAAACTCAAATACCATAGGGTCTAATGCTATAGTCCAAGTTGGGTGATATTGTCCTCAGGGTATGGGACTTGGGAGGATGGATTTGTCATGGGAAAAGTAGCCTAACTCAACTAGAATCAAGTTTTGGAGGCTTACAAATGAATAGGAATAAGCAATAAGGTGTCTAGAAGGGTCATGAGACCATGAAAGAAGGACTTATGGGTTGGGTGTCACAAGCCACACTCAAGTTACCAATTGTCTCATTTTTTATGATTACATTTCCCCCTCTTTATTCTATTGATGCAATAAAGCAAAATACTAGGATAAAGGAAAAGTAGAAAGTGTACCTAAACTTACCTATAAGGGTGAATCCCATGAAGCTATATGATGATGGGTGTATGTAGAGAGAGCACATCATAAAGTGTAAATATTCAAACAAAAAAAAAAGTAGATCAGTTATTAATAGATATGTTATATCTAAAATAATAATGTACAAATATAGGTAACAGAGAGAGGAAGAGAAAGGAATGGATACAGCTCACTAGGTACATAAACTAATATAGAACTTGTTGTGATGCTAAGTGATGCTAGATGATGATAAGTAACGATGAGTAATGTTGGGTATGTGTTGTACCAAGAGTAATATCATGAATAAAGCTAAGTGATCAATTCCCCAAGAGTGGCTCAAGAATGCAAAGGCTAGCCCTTTGGCTCCATCATCACCCACTAAGTAAAGTTATGTGATCATGTGTGTGTTAATCAATGTTTGGACTATGTTTCCAATCCATTTGAGTAGGTGGCTCAAGAATACAAACTCTATCTAGTCCTTTGGCTCCATCATTACTCTGTGAAGTGAAGTTATGAACTGATACTAGTATGAAATGTGTGTCGTATGAGATGGCTCTCGAAGCCTATAAATGTGCTATAATTTGATAATGTGGCATGGATATTTGAATGTGTTTTGGAAACTAAGCCACTCTTGACCACTCAAAAAAGGTGGAGATTAGGATTGTATGAAGGCCACTCTAAAATTGGGTAATAGGCTTATGTGGAAGCCACTCAAAAATGATGCCGACCATTTTTAGATGGAATAAGGAATGTAACTAATAAGAATACCTAGGTAATGTACTAAGTTTAGAAAGAAAAGATGTCAAATGTGTTGTGCACATTGTTCCCAATCATTGATGTCTAAAACATGGATTCTGATTTAGAAGTTATATCAATTACCTAATCTAAAACTAGAAGTAAGATCCATCATACCATGCATGATGCCCCTATATATAGATTATCTAAGAAAAAATATATTGAAACTACTGATTTTGAACTAAATTGTAGCTGACAAAACCATAATTAGTCTTACCTTTCTATTTATTTTTTGAAAATTTGGTTTTTTGGTTATTTGGACAAGAACACTGAAATCAGTTACCCTACTATCTAGTGTTATTATCCAATCTTAGCATTATTATCCTGAGCTAATTCTAATTATTGTTTTATAATTATAGTCATTTTCCTAGTCTATTCTACTTGGTTTTAAATTTGGATGCTATTTTTTTGACCGATAGGAACTTTGATCTCTATGACAAAACCCCTATTTGTTTCCCTCTCTTTTGCGGGTAGGAATGAAGAACCTACAATGGCTATCCTTATAATAACAAGCCCTACAAGTGTGTTATTCTATGATCATACATGATAGAATAATGATAATTGATAAGATATCTTGAGATATAGCACGATTTGTAATGGATATTGTTAGATCAACAAGGGCATGCCTAGATACACATAACAATGTAATATCATGTGCAATGTACTAAATTGAAACTAGAAATGTTATTTTTTAGTTGTTAGTTATCAAGGAGGGATGGAACATGATGTCCATCATGGCATCCAAGAAATCAAGATAATGCATGATGTATATCAATGCATTACAAATAATTAAAAATCAATTAAGTAATAAATGCACAAGGCAAGAAGCAAGAAGCATACAAGAGTGGCCAAGGGTCTAATAAAAAAGGGACATGTGCACATGCCACTCAAACGAAGAAGCAAGTAGATAAGGTATGTTCAAATGCCACATATACACATAATTGGAAATAAACAAGGTTGGCGTGAGGGATGCAAGCACATAAAAGATTACAAATAAAGGACATTGGTAAATGTCTTAAGGCACACACAAGAATAAAATCAAAGGACATTGGAAAATGTCTTCAGGAACATAAAAGATACAAAATAGGAACTAAGAAATGAAATCACATCTAGCTATGCAAAGTACGAAAGGAAAGAATGTTAATACTGGAAACACAATCACATCTAACTAATAAAATCAAGAAGTGAAAGTATGTAAGACATGTAGTCAAGACTAGGTATATTCTAAGAAATACACAAGTGATATATACTAGTGAAATTCCAATAGATTAATCTATGTAAGCTAAGAAATAATTTACATCAATATAATAACTAGAGTGTGTGGTGCAAGAATGACATAACCTAGATAACTTAGTCATGTGGAAGAGGTCCTAGATGGGTAGATATATCAATGTTTGTCTTGAAAATACAAGTAGGATGCCCATCAATGGGTAGAGAGAATCAATCAAGGATCTATATGTCACTTCACATACTCAAAGAAGATCAAGTGAATCATGATAATGTAGATAAATTAATAAACAATAGCATAAAATAAAAAATGTAAGTCTAACGTGGTAGTAGAAATGTAAATCATGGAGAATGCATAAAATTGAAATTTTTTTGGTATTTTGAGTTACTTGAATGTTTTTATATTTTTAAATATTTTAATGTTTTTGGTATTTTGACACATTTGAATATTTCAAAATTTTTTATATATGTTATGTACAATCAATCATAAGAAAACTATGTATAAGTAATACTGAAAAACTATGTATAAGTAAAAATAAGCTATGTACAAGCAATACTAAGAAGAAATGACACTAATTGATGAGTCTCATGGGAGACTCCTTATAATGGTGTCCTATATCAAGGAGAGGGATCATTCATGATTGTGAAGCATGATGGAAGGGCTGAGACTATGGCTCTACAAGTTGTATATATTGTATTTACTCTAAAATCTCTAAAGTAGAAACTAAATATGGGGTCCCCCTATAACTATAAGAAGTGGATACAATTATAGGGATGTTTGGGATCCATATAGTAGTAGGATAAGCTCTTTGAACATGTGCTTTATGTATAGATGCATGAGACCTTAATGATACTATCTTAGGTGTAAACACTATAGCTAAAAGCTATCTAAAATTTTGAAACTGTGGTTTTTATAAAATAGACCTATATAGAAGTGTATGAACTCTTTGTACTAGCATTGGAGACCTCAACTATGTCTAAATTTAAATTTGAGAAGCAATTGAAACTAGTGGAGAAATTGAAACTAGTGATGAAACTAAAACTGGTAGCAGAACTAAAACAGGTGACTATGAAATAGTAGATGGCTATGAAGTGGGGAATGGTAACTTATATGGAACTCCACCAACTGTAACAATTTGATTAGCATGAATGAATTTCATGAATCATTGAACTATGGAAGGTACTTCTCAAATTTTTTAAATCCATTGTCAACCAAGTAACATATCAAAAAATCTTACACTAGGAACAATAGTAAATAGTGTGGCCACATGTGTTGGACTAACCTATAGAGGAAGTGCAATCTCACCCAATGAACTCTATATTTGTCCACTAAATCTATTGATAACTATGTTCATCTAAGTAATATCCTACTTTGAGTATCTTAAATTCTACAATAATGTCATAGTGCACATGTTCACGATGGATCCATTATCTATGAGAAAAATATGAATAGAATGATTATGAATGTAAGCTATGATAAAGAGTGCATGAT
Organism: Torreya grandis; assembly: GCA_037957365.1. NCBI lineage: Eukaryota > Viridiplantae > Streptophyta > Pinopsida > Cupressales > Taxaceae > Torreya > Torreya grandis. Next base: position 2,159,728 of record JARHVA010002603.1, read on the forward strand.
AATCTAAATCATCCTCTACTATCTCCTACTCTGAGAAGGATATCAAAGGTCTAACTAAAAATATATAATTATATACACCAATCATATTGCTCAAAGGATATAACTCAGCTAAAGGTGCCTGATATGTATCTGGTGGAGAATGTGCATGATAAGTATGGTGAACACCTAATGTATCCCTTGTCTCTTATTTAGAATGCTATGGGAAAGGATCTGAAAAGATTTTTAAAGATTTATTGTATGTTTGCTTTACTAGAGGAGGCTCAACTGAAGTGCTAAGATCAATAACATTGCCATCTATAAAGTCATTTATCTTATTTTCAAACTAATGCATCTATTTATTGTGTGGCTTGGTGCCCTGTGAAAATCTCAAAATGTATTTAGATCATATCCTTATGGAAGAGGCTTTGTTAGATCAACTTCATGAATAGAAGTGAGAGATATGATATTATATTCCAATAACTACTAAAAGAATCTAGTTGGAGATATTGGTAGATTGGAAAAAGTTTGTCAAGGAGGTGTTGATAAAACCACTCATTGAGGGGGCTCTAAATCCACATTAACTATTAGTTGATTTTTACTATTGCTATCATTGACCTTTACATTGTATAGGACTTTGTTGTTACTCTTGTTTGTTGTTTTTGATGTGCTTATGTACTTGAGTTTTCCCACTGAAATTAATTTGACTTCCCTTTCCTTTAATGCATGACATAACTCAATAAAGGAAGAGGATATTTTTAACATTATTGACTCATGCGAAAATGGTAGAAGACTTTGTTTGAATAGATCTTGTAAATCTTAATTAGCCATGGGGCTAGTCATCTTAGCCAAGATAGTCTTATATCGAAGAACATAATCTATTAGATGCTCATTTGACCATTGTTTTTGTTATGCAACTTGGGCATAAGCAACCTTATCACCAATGTTAATGCTGAAATGAGGCAGGAACATGTTGGATAAATGATTGAATGCATTGATCAACTGATTTGATAGACTATATAACCATTGTAAGTCATAATCCTTTAGACTTTATGGAAATAAATTGGTTAGTAACCAGTCATCTAGCATATAGTCCAAGCATGTTACATGAAAAACTCTCAAATATGTCTCTAGATCACCCTTTGCATCATATAGAGTGAGCTTGGGTTGAAAAAAACCTTATGGCAAGGGTGTCAAAGTAATATGATGTGCTAATGGTGTATGTGGTAGAGTAAAATAATCCAAGGCCTACATAGGTATAGAATTACCTTGCTTAAGATGTATCACCTTAGATTGAAGATATTTTATCTCTTATAAAAGGGATGCGATATCGAGAGACAAAGATGTACTAGCTATAGTTGGTAGTGGCATAGAGGTAGGTTGGGATGCTATAGGGGGTTGTTGAGACATAGTTTCCCCTATAGTGTCATTTGCAACTGGATGCTTTGAAGGAATAGAAGACTCAACTTGTTTATCCTTTTTTATTTCAATGATAGATTGTAAGATAAGAGTATGTGTTGACATAGTGGATGTTTTTGACATGCCTGATGGGACCTAGTTTTACACTCAGTAAAGTTTTAGGATTGATGTTGGTCCTGTTATAGAAAATCAACTATTTGCAGCATCTGGTGACTCCACTAGTAAGAACTTCATTTCCTAATCAAAGACCAGTCTGACTTCCTATGCCTAAAGCCACCACATGGCCTGCTTTTAAGGGTGTCCCTTTCAAATTTATTGAATTGCCTTTGAACTCAACAAAAAGAGTGAGGTTCAAAAGGACCCATCCTTATTTAGTGAACCACCTTCCCAGACCTATTGTAAGGAATGCATACATAGTAGGGCCCTAGTTACATCCCATCCCAGCTATGGCATTACCCTTTATCACTTTTCATGGTCAGAGTCTCTTGAATCTCCCATGTTATGACTTGATCCCAAGAGTAGCCCTAAAAAATGTGCCTTCCTTTAATGGAGAGGGGCCCATTATAGTCATCGAACACATCAGAATACTACTAACCTTTGTAATATTCACAATATCACTCAAGAAAATATCACAATCAGATTGCTGGCATTATCTCTCACAGGCAAAGCTCTTGACTGGTACGGGACTTTGGCTATAAATATAATCCATTCTTGGAATGAATTGGGTACTCACTTGATAGACCATTTTGGGGAGAAGAGTGACCACCTTTCACTTGCTGAGCAGCTAACTACCATGAAAAGAGCCCCACACGAATACATGCAAGATTTCAACACTCGATTCTAGAAGACATGGGATAGAATCCTTGTTCTAGTAAGACTGACTACTAGCTATGCTTTCTTGTATTATTTAAGAGCATTAAACAATGATATCACTATTATGATATAATCCATGGGGGGACATGTGCTGCCTGCTACCTATGACATAGCTATAGCAGCTAAAAATTGCTTAGTGTAGGCTGGAAAAATCACTCCTAGGCCCCATATGCCACTTTTCCTTGAAATGCTACCTCTAATTTAGACCACTACTCCCACATTAGATCCTTTTCCTAGCATAGAGAAAGTAGCTGCTCCTCCATCCAATGAGCTTCATGAAGTTAAGAGTCAGTTGTGAAGTGTGTCAAATGAACTTGTAGCTCTTAAAAGGCAGCAAGCTCAAAGCAATAAACCAAACCAAGGGTACTAGCAATATGGCCAAGCTCCTAGACCCCCTTTCCAAAATTACAATCAAGGATAGGGTTAACTTACTCAGACCAGACCCTTTCAAGGCTACAACCTAGGTACCCCTTCATCATCTAAGGTCATGGTGCCCATTCAAAATAATTTGGTGCAAGAATAACCAAGTTGTTCAACCATGGGATATGGTCAGGAACAAGTTATTTATATAAATGAGATGATGGGTTATTGACCAAATGTGCAATAAAATTAGGCAACCACCCATTCCCAAGTCTTTGAGGCTCTAATGCAACCCAACACAAGTAGTAGTCAGGTCCAGCCTGATTCTACCCTCATGAATCATTTGGAAGGATAATTCTATTCAGTAAATTATGTGGGTGCTATAGACAATCAGGCTAACTATGTTGTAGCCATCACAAGATTAAAAAGAAGGGAAATGGAAGAAACTTAAGCTACTACCTAGGCATTAGCAACGCCTTCTTCATCACATGCAAATCAAGAGGTCCCAAGTTCCAAGCCATCAGTTATTCCTCTAGTTCCTCGACCTACCCCTTAGGTTGTACATAATTCCAAAGAGGTTTTTAAGGAAGGCAACCCTTGAGTCAATGTGGTTGATTAGATGAAGAAGCTACACATGAACATCTCCTTGTGGGATTCACTATCAATGCCAGGGTAGAAAGACATGCTACAATAGGAATTGCATGAACTAGATGAATGAGTTGTCCCAGCAAAAGCTAATAATGTTTTGATGATGAATGAACAGCTTTCCACCTCAAGTCAGACCCAAAAGGAAGAGAAGGTTCCTCCTTTTTATGTGTCCCTAGTCATAGGATATTTCTTGGTGCATAATTGCATCATTGATAGCAGAGCAGGCACCACGATAATGCCCAAATACATAGCCAACAAGTTGGGCTTGAAATATGAAGAGATGACCAAGGGAGTTCTATAGCTAGATGGAACCCTAGGAAAGTCAATTGGGGTGGTAAGAGGTTTGAGATTAACACTCCATGCTTGACTAACTTTCTTGGTTCCTCATGATGTGGTAGTGTCAAATGTCCCTCCCTAATTTGCCATCTACTTATCCAAGGATTTTACATCCAAGATAGGTGGCTACTTGGCAGTGAATTGGTCTTATCTAGTTTTTAGAACCAAGTATGGGACTAAAGTCAAGATTGAATTTGATCCAATCCATAGAGATCATCTAGAACCTTACTCACTGAAGGTAGAAAATGTTAGCTATGCCATCATTGACCAAGAAGAATTCCGAATAGACCAATCTCCATCCTCTGCCTTGAAGGAGTTACAGACCTGCTCTTAGATGAATGGGGAAGTGAAAATTTTGAGCATGATCCCTACAAATTCATAGAGGAGGTGGGCCTTGGAATTTAATGTATGCATGTAGAGGGTACTTTTGTACTAAATTTGATGAAAACTAGCTAGGAGAACTCAGGTCTATGGTAGCTATTCTTTGATGGTTCAAGGAGTAAATTGGGAGCTAGTGGAGGAGCGGTGCTAGTCTCCCCTTCAAAAGAGAGGTATTTTTTGACCTTCTAGTTCCAATTTTCCTACACATGCAATGTTGTATATTATGAATCCCTCATCCATAGCTTGTAGTGGGTGAGGAAAAGAGGAATTAAAGAGCTACAAGTGTTTGGTGATAACGAGCTGATTGTCAACCAAGTAAGAGGCTAGAATTTGACTAAGAACTCTCTACTGAAGTCCTACAAACATAGGGTATGGGACTTAGTGTAAATTTTTTATGCTTTCAATATTAATTCAATCCCTAGAGAATGGAACAAGCAAGTAGACAGGCTGGCAGCAGTTGGTGCCTAGTTCGATATTGCTCAAGAAGTAGGCTGAGACCATAGCTCACATCATTTGAAAGTAGTGGTCTTACCCTCTATACCTGATAACATCACCAACTAGTAGGTTTTCCATAGTGATAAAAAAATAGCACTTTTCCTATAGGAAGAAGTGGAATTCACTAAAAAAATCCAAGCAAAGCTACAACGGCAATATGGCAGCCAAATTGTTTAGCTGAAGAACAATAAGCTCCCCAAAGGTCTGGTTACTCTAGAGAATATCTTCAATGGAGATGACAAATTGAGAAGTGATAAGGTGTGCATTACAACAAAGGAGCACCATGAGAAGGTGGAAATTTTCAAGGATAAGCTGCTTGCACTTGGAAAAGTGTGCACAGACTAGGAAAGGCAAGCCTTCATCTTGTTATGCCAAGAGTTCACCACTATCTTTGCTTGGGAGTATAGTGATTTGAAGGGTTTTGATCTGAGATTAGCCCAACATACCATTGAACTAGAAGAAGGTGCCAAATTAGTCAAGTAGAAGTAGAGGCCTATAAATCCAATGATTGAGCCTCTCATGCATAAGGAACTCACCAAATTGATTGAGTCTAAAATAATATTTCCAATCAAACACTCTTCTTGGCTAGCCAATCTTGTTCTTATCTGGAAGAAGAATGGAGAGATTAGATTGTGCATCAATTTTAGAGACCTTAATAGAGTCTCTTTAAAAGACAACTATCCTCTCCTAAGCATGGAGCAAATCCTTCAGATGGTGACAGGCAGTGAGCATTTCTCCCTCTTGGATGGATATTCAGGATAAACTAGATTTTGGTGCAAGACTATGACCAGCACAAAATAGCCTTCACAACTAAGTGGGGAATGTTTGCTTATAGTAAAATGCCTTTTAGACTATCTAACATTGGTGCCACTTTCCAACAAGCTATGGACATGGCCTTTCAAGGCCTGGTGAACAAGACCGTGCTGGTATATCTTGACGATGTGATAGTTTTCTCCAAGGAAGTGAGTCAGCACATGAAACACCTCAAGCAAATCTTTGGGAGGTGTAGAGAGTTTGGTATCTCTCTCAATCCCAAGAAATGCATGTTCACTATCCACGAGGGAAAACTCCTTGGTCACACTGTTTCCTCAGAAGGCCTGACTATTGACCTAGAAAGAGTTCACTTTATCCTTGAGCTATCCTTGCCTAAGCACAAGAAAGGCTTACAAAGCTTCTTCGGCAAGATAAATTTCATACAGAGAATTATCCCAAATTTTGTTGAGATGGTTAAGCCATTAATCTCTATGTTAAAGAAGGGTGAGGAGTTCACATGGACAACATCAAGAAAAGATAGTTTTGAAGAAATCAAGCAGGCCATAGCCTGAGCTCCTACTTTGATCAGCCCTGACTTCACCAAAGATTTCAACCTTTACAACTTCAGTAATGAAGAGGCAATCTCCACTTTGCTTACCCAAGCAAGTGATGATAACCTTGAGCAACCAATTGGATTTTTTATCCAAGGCCTAGAAGGTTTTGAAATTAGATACACATATGTGGAAAAGCAAGTCTTAGCAGTCATATGGAGTCTAAAGAAATTTAGACACATGCTATCTAATAGCAGAGTCCATCTTATGGTCCCACATCTCAGCATTAGAGATTTCTTGATTAACTGAGACCTAAATGAGAAGAGAGTAGGGTGGATCACTGAGGTGATGGAATATGATGTAGATATCAAGATCACCAAACTGGTGGAGGGAGAGGCCTATGTGAACACCTTTCTATAGACTTTAAGTAGCAAAAGGAGGATTGTCTACTAATTCATGATGTAGATATAGTAGAATAACTAGCTATCATGAAGGATTGGAATTTAGATGAAAGGCATTTTCTTCTCACTGGTGAGTGCCTACAGGGCCTTGATATGACCAAGAGGAGATATTTCAGACTCCAGTGTCTCCCTTATGTCTTGATTGATGGAGTGCTATTTAAAAAGGACTTCTCAGGAGTCCTTTTAAGATGTTTAGATGCAAGATAGGCTGATAGGGTGTTGTCAGAGTTCCATGATGGGCCATCCGGTGGTCACTTTGCTCCTAAGGCTACTATAATAAGGATAATGAGAAATAGCTATTTATGGCCTACTCTTTTTAGGGACACCCATGTCTGGGTGTGAAAGTGCCATAAGTGCATGCTTTTTGATGGGAAGCAAAAGTTGGCTACTATGCCTTTATAGCCTATTCAGGTGGAGCAGCCATTTATGTAATGGGGCCTAGACTTCATAGGGATGATTAATCCTCCCTCTAGTGCTAGACACAAGTGGGTCCTGACTGCCACATATTATTTCACAAGGTGGGTAGAGGCTGTTGCTCTGAAGAAGGCAAATGAAAGTGTGGTCCTAGATTTTTATGAGGATCTGGTGGTAAGGTTCAGGGTTCCAACAACCATAATATTAGATAATGCATTAGCTTTTATTGGGAACCAAGACAAGTGAATGGGCATTGAGATATGGTATATATCTTAGCACTTCATCCAATTACTACCTATAGGGGAATGGACTGGTTGAGTCTACAAATAAGAACCTAATCAAGATCATCAAGCAGACTATGGAGGAAAATTAGAGGACTTGGCATGCCAAGTTAAAAATAGCCCTATGGGCAGATAGAGTCACCCTGAAGAGGGCAATTGGCAACTCGCCATACATGCTTATCTATGGAAGGGAGGCTAGGCTCCCCATTTCACTTGAGTTGCCAGCGTTGGATCTCACTCGCTAGCTATAATTAGAAGAAGGAAATAGCATGGAGGTTAGGCTATGCAAGTTGATGGAACTCCAAGAGATAAGGGACCAAGTTATGGCTTCTATGACTAGCTACCAATAGCAAGTGATGAGGAAATTCAACAAGAAATATTCATCAAAAGGTTTCTCTAAAGGAGACATTGTCTTGAAATGGGATGAAGACTAAGCTAAGTCTAGAAAACATGCAAAATTTGACACCCTATGGAGTGGCCCATACATAATCACTCAGTGTAAGTAGCATAATGCATTCCAACTCTCTAGGTTGGATGGTGAAGAACTATATATCCCAGTTAATGGGATACATCTTAATCATTACCACTAAGCCCCTTCTCCACCATGTATATATTTCCCCTTACTTTTCTCCTATTTTCCTTAAGTGCTTTCTGCACATGTTAGTAGTTTTCTTAGCTTTGTGTGTGTTTTCATTTTCCTTTTGAGGTAAATCTTCATGATTGGTTCTAGTTTTATCAGAGCTATTGCTGATATTTAAGTTACAATCTGACCATGTGCCCAATGGATTTTAAGGCAACTAGTTTCTAAGCATAGCAGGCATGGTTCCCCTGGGAGTCACCAATTTGTTGACCATTTTTGGCCCAATAGGCCAAAATCAGTCCCCTTCTTCCCTTGCTATTTGAAGCCAGTCAATTTTGGGTTGCACGAGTTCATCAAGCTTCAGTTCATCATTTGGTTCAATTGCTTTGGTTCAATCAGCTTGGTGCACAGTGTTGAACTGTTGAACCGGTTCAACGAGTGGTTCAATGAGGCATCGCACAACCGAAGGTCTAAAATCCCTTGCAAAGGGTAGTTCAAGGTTCTAAATCCCTTGTAGAGGGTAGGGAGCATTTCAAAAGTAGCCAAGGGAGTTTCAAAGTGCATAAAAGACATAAGGCTTTGAATTCCTTTAAACAAAAGGCCTGAAGGAATTCGAGGAAAGGCCACTAGTTTAAAGCAAAGGACTTGAGCTAATTCAAAGTGGCCAACTCCCATGGACTTTTATCCATGGGAAAAGTGCCCAAAGCAAACCGTCTATGGACAAAAATTCCATAGGAAAATGTCCATGGACAAAATGTCCATGAAAACCTGGAGGAACCTGCCAAAGAGGTGAAGGCCCTCAAAGGGTAGGTGCCCTTGCTGGGGACTCTCAGCCAAAAATGAAGGGGTGCTTTCAAAGGTAGAAAAGGGCCACCTTCCCTTTAGGAAGGTGCTAAGAAGGGAACCCACAGAAAATGGAAAAGTAGGAAGCCATAAAAAGGACTTGATGAATTTTTCCAAGGATGGTGACGTCCCCAAAACTATCAAAATTAAGCACGTGAACTAGCCATTGGGTTTTCAAGTGATGACATGTGTGCAAACATCAAATTTTACACCAAGAAAGCTATAGCATGGAAGGCACCAAGTGGTAACTATGGAGGACTTTGACATGCTTTTTGGGAGTAGTGGAACATGCCACGTGTCCCCAATAGGGCTCGACAAAAGCCGACAAGTGTCAATATCCATAGGTTTCTCCTTGTGCTTCATTATTCAAAGAGAAGACTGGTGGGCTTCAATGAGTTGCTAAGAGCTATGCAGATCATTCCAAGTGTTAGCATTTACAAAGAACTAAAGGAGTCTTAAAGGTTTTCTCAAGTAGCTAAAGGCTCTATAGAAGTAGCCATGTGTCACCTTCCACAAAAATCTTAAAATGTTCCACGTAACCCTCAAGGAACCCTCAAAGGAGAGTAGATGCTACCATGTATCCCATTATCAACTCGATGGAAGCTAACACATGTCAGCATCCATGGTTCAAATTTCCTTATGAGTTTCAAAGCAATGGGCATGCGCATGCCAAACTTTGTAGAAATGAATAACTGTTGGTTTTCAAACAAATGATGTGAACTAAAGGAATTCAAAGACTAAGTCTAGAAAGCCAAAGAGCTGACAGAGGAAGCCTGAAGGATGAAAGGGGTAGAGACTGAAGAGGTAGCCCAAATGGCAAAAGGGAGGTGAGTTATATCTATAGTTGAAACAATGTCTGCCAATTAATTACTAAGAGGCACGAACAAATGATAGACAATGTAACTCATTTTCCCCATTATGCATTTATGAGTAGGCAAGATACAAAATACCTTAAAGGAGTAGTCTTTTTTAGACAAATAGTGTGGCCCATAATTTCACCTTGAAGAAAGGGGCCAACACAACATTACCTTTGAGCGGCTTCCCTCTTCCCAATGCCTAGAGTGCACATGGGTCATTTGCAAAAAGGGTGCCAAAAGGCCTCTTTTCTTCCTCTATATATTGGAGACTTGTCATTTGGAAAAGGATCTTCCACATTTGTAAGGTGAAGCCTTGGAAAAATTTCACTTGAAATCAATAAACACATTTTTTTACCTCTATTCTAGTTAGATACCTCTGTGTGTGTTTGAGTGTTAGTCTGTGTTTAGTCATCTCTCCTTAATGCTCCCACAGGTTTAACACCAACACACCTGGTGTTTATAAGGTGTCATTTTGTAGGTAACAAGGAGAGCTATAATTAGAAGTGCAGAGATAGAAGAAGATACCATACAATGTGCCTTTCTATAGCACATTTGGTGAGTCTCTATTTTCTATGTGTTCCATTAAGGCCTCCCTGTTAAGTTCCTATAACCTGGTCCTTCTGCCATTTTGAAGTGTACATATGTGTTTGTCTGACTTCAAGTGTGAGTGTGAGAAGGTCAAATCATTTTTGGTGTATCACCTCTTTTTACAGTAGATTTGTTTTCTTGTAATCCTTCTCCCTTTTCATCCCCTCCCATTATATATATATATATATATATATATATATATATATATATATAGACATACATGTATTATCACTTCTTGGAACAACTCAGATGCATCAAAGGGAGCTAGCCCTCATCTAAAAACTCTCCCCTCCAACTTTGTCGGTCCCACAGGCGAGAGGGAAGTCTCCATTTTGATGTGTGGAAGGCAGAAGCTCGGCCTCCTACCCCAGGTGCAATCCACTGCGTCAACATTATGATCTTAAGGTTATTCCTTGAGTCTTTCTCAAAAACTTTAAAGGATCAAATATTTGTTGAGGAAAAATTCATTATCAATAATAGGTATAAGTGGATCAAGAGTCTGATGTGGTAGGTCATGAACATTAGTGTTTGTATCATCATTTTTATTCTCATACTACTCATTATTGAAATTATCCTCATGTAAATTGGTGTAATCTAGATGTGTAGGATTTATGTTAGGAACCTACGTTGGTTGTTTATCCATGGTATATGTTTAATTTGAAGGAATTTGGGTGAGTTCAGGAGGGTTTCCACTAAGTCTTGCACTTCATCTCAAAGGAAGAGATGTAAGGAGATTAGGTGGCATATGGAAAACAACTTGAATAATGGAAGAAAAGATTAAACAAATATAATCTAAACAATGAACTAGAATATGCATAAAAAGGATATGAATCTCACAAACATGTAAGGTGATACCTCAAAAGTAATGGGACCTAGTAAATGTAGCTATGGTTTTTAAAATGATTATTTTTTAAAATTTACTATGGAATTTTAAAATTTAATGTGAATTTTTTATTTAAATATGTAAGTAAAAAATTAGAAAAATATTGGAAAATTCTTGATTTGAAAGGACCTAGTGTATGAAACTAGGGTTTTGAAGAAAATAAATTTTATTTAAATTAATATGGAATTTAAAAATTTAAAGTGATTTTACGATTTAAATATGCAAGTAAAAAATCAAAAAAATATTGGAAAATTCTTGATTTGAAAGGGCCTAGTGTATGCAACTAGGGTTTTGAACAAAATAATAGTTTTTAAATTACTATAGAATTTTAAAATTTAAAGTGAATTTTTTATTTAAATATGCAAGTAAAAAATTAGAAAAATATTGAAAAAATTAGGAAGGAATTTTCCCTAGGTTTTTTAGGTTTTTTACGTGTAAACAAAGTAAGTCGAGTTCATCAAATAATTTAACTATTTTGGGAATATTGGAGTCTTATTCCTAATTTAGTTAAAAGTCTAAGTTAATTAAATTAGTAAATAACATTGTAATAATTAAGATATTATTTTGTATAATTTAATTATAATTTGAACCTTTCTAAAAATAGTAATAAATGAAGATATATGTAAATTAACTGAAACTAGATTGAGACAGTTGAGACAAGGTCTAAAATCTGTTTTGCAAGACTTGGATAATATCATGAATTAGGATTTGGCCTTCATTTCATGAAAAGATAGGAGCACTAAAATAGGACACCGTGGGGTCTAGTTTTATAGTATTTATCTACTGATGTTATCCTTAAGATCTAATTTTTTTTGGGTTTTATCTACAATCCTTATGTGAGCCTACCTATAAAATTTTGAATGTTGGATGTTTATATAACTCCCTATAGAGCTGATTTAGTCTTCAAACCCTAGACTCCATTATGCCTTGATAAAATTTGAGAAAGAGGGGGGGTTAGTGTGTGTAATATACACTAAACATGTATCCACACCCCTTGTGTGAGCACATTACCTACATACCAATACTTTGAAGAGGGATCAAGCCATATGTAGTTATCCCATTTAATGTGCTTTGTGAAATAGTGTGTATGAAGATGAAAAATGCTAAAACTAGGTGTGCTTGAGATGGCTAGGGACTGGTGTAAGGGTTTGAATAAGCTTGTGGCTATATGTAGAGAATAGGGAAATATGCTTTAGTAGTCTTGCTTGTATTCTTTCTTGATTTATGATATTTTCCAACCCCTTCTAAATGAACTTTGAATGGGATTTTATAGAGATCTATTGGTTATGGGTTGAATGTATTCACACTAGGCTGACATAATGAGGAAGAGGAATTAGAAGAAAATGGTCACCTGGGCTCAAAATGTGATTAAATAGGAGTGTAAAATTGGACACCCAAGGGTCTAATGCTATAGTCCAAGTTGGGCAGTATTGTATTGAGGGTATAGGGCTTGGGGGGATGGGTTTATCATGGGAAAAGTAGCCTGGCTAAGCTAGAATCAAGTTTTTAAGTTCTCTAGATGACTGGGAATAAATAATAAGGTGTTTATAAGGGTCATGTGAGCATATAAGAGGAACCTATGGGTTACATGTCACAAGCCACACTTAAGTTACCAATTTTCACATTTTATATGACTACAGATATGCACATACATAAATTAATATAATTAATTCATAAATCCATATGCATATATATCAAAATTGAGGGCATGTGTGTGGCACATTTTTTCCATATTCTTAGTTTTTACACTAATTTCCTTTGATGGAATGGAATATCCATGTCATTCTACATGTTGTATAGTCAAGACACCATTTGCACTAGGTTTACACTAGATTGATGCCTCATTCTATCTATAGTGGTTGGCATTTTTGAATGGCTCAAACCCATCTTATATTCAAATTTTTTGAGTGGCCCCTAAGCCATTTTATATTCATAGATCTTGAGTGGCCCATAGCCATGTTTCACAAATTCATGACACTAGTTTAAATTTTAACATATTCTACTATATAAGGTTAAGAAACGATGGAATCAAGACTAGATTAAGTTTTTGATCTACATAAATAAAAGGGTTGGACAAGCCATCAGTACAATATAAGCTATTCATATATTATGATCCACAAAATAAGGGTGGTAAATGATCAATTCAAGTCCATATTGAGGTCTTGAGCCACTGACAGATGAGGATTAATAAATCCATTAGCTCAATACAAGTTATTTAGTGTATGATTAACAACTACACACATAGGATGTCATCAAGTTTATACATTGGTTTGCATACCCAATGAGGTGTATTAATTTGTTTCTTATTTATCTCATCTCTTTATTTAGTTTTTTATTTAATTTTTATATTTCTTAAGTTATGACTGATTCATTCATGTTTCATTTGTAGGGAATGCAATGGATCACACTTCATAGACTTAGAACTAAGGTTTTTCCTCATATGTATGTCCAAGTCCATTCCTTTTTATTTTATCCTAGTAATTTCACTTTGTTACATTTATAGAATAAATGAGGGGTCAATTTAGTCATCTAAAATGTTATTTTAGTGAAATGAGTGTCCTTTCAGTCCACCTTATCCTTAGCTTATCCCTAAACCTATCTTAGGGCCTCTCTTGATCACTTTCTAGATTTTTTGGAAGTCTAACCTATTACCAAATATACCAAAAGTATCACAAAGCATTAAATTAGGCATCCAAGTCCCTTTTTCATTAGTTCCTACCACCTAGACATTAGCAATAACTTTTTGACTATAGCGCACTACATTATTGCCAAAGGGGCATCACTATTATCCCTTAGCTATTTTCAACCCAAATGGATATATTTTTATTTCTCAAAGCACCTTAGAGTTGGCCTAGACCCATTTCATGTTGTGACAAGTACTATAATTCTCTATCAACACCAATTTCATTAATTTATCTTATAAATGGAAATTAGATGCAAATACTCACAAACAAACACCTTAATAGTTTTGTAAATCAAGGTCATTGATCCCTATTCTTACATACTTATGTATACACCCATACATAATATTTTAAATCTCATATTACTCATATTTAGTCTTAAATCACACTTAAATCATTAAAACTAGCATTCACTAAACTTGCACTAGCACTTAGATTAGGAAAACTACATAGGGCTTGATCCCCTATCGAGGTATTGGTATGTAAGGAATGCTTAATACATGGGGTATTGAGGTCACATCTAACCTACCCTATTAATGCCACTATTTTTCTACTTGTGTTCCTAAAATACCTTAACAAACATGGAAGATTAAGGTTTTACATTTAAATCATTTAAAATAGGGAATAAACAATGATATGACATTCAGTCACACAAGTACAAGCTTCTTAGTACCAGGTGAAGTTCCACCCATGAATTCACTATATCTACTGCATAGAGACATTACTATGGCACGTGGGACATTATCATGGTGTAATAATGACCATAGGATTGTGTTTCTATCTAAGAGGATTTTTGACACCTATTTCCTATTAGCAATACCTTCCACTATTCTTGCACTAGTTTTTAGCCTACCACTTATCTATCTTAGTTAGTTTTATTTATAACTACACCTTTTATAGTTCATTTATATTTATATAATAATTAGATAAATAAATTATTTTACAAATCAATAGTTGTTTATATTGTTATATTTATTTCTTGATTTATTATTCTAACACTTTAACAACCTAAGGTTTTGCATTCCATAAATCCCTAAAAAGCTAAATAAAAAATATAGGTACTAATATAGATGGAGGATTTAATATAGAAGGAGATAAGTAGGGGATCAATAATAAAGAATCTATAATGTATATAAGAATTATAGTTAAAAAAATATATCTATTTCAAAGCACCAAAGGCCTACCCAACTCTTTTCTAGTATACCTTTTATGGCATGCACTGAGTGAGATTGATGCTTGATAGGTTTTAAACTGATTTTATTGTTCACATATATAATTATATTAGGTTTTTGAAAGATAAAGTATTAGTAAATAATAAAGTGAAAAATATTGTGTGTATATAATAAGCATACATTAATGTAGGCTTTTTCCTATTTTTGGTTTTACCTACATGGTTGTTAATCAGCTTGTTTAGGGTTGTTAATATCATTAAGGAAAATGCACTTAAGGTGTTTTCTAGTTTTGAGTTGAATTGTTACATTCTTGGTGACCTAATATCTCACTATATAATATACCTCCTTTGTACTTTTGGCTAATCTATTAATGAATCTTTTGATGCAACTCGTGTTGTGGCAATATTGGTCTCACCTAATTTTTGGGTTTTTATGCAATCTTAGACATTCCAAGATCTTGGATTAATTAAACATGGTATCATTTATTTGATCTAATGACTATTTTTTTATTTCTAAAAATTCTTGGTGATATCTTTCTTGCAGGCATCTTATAGAGTTTCTTGATTTTTTAGTTTTTCATAGCTTTAATGGGATTTCAATAAAATCTATGTAAACTATATGGATGGAGTATAAAATCATAAAACAAAAAACACCATCAGATTTATAAGGTACCAAAACCCTTGGATTGGCTATAAACATGACCTAGTTTTACGACAATTGATTTTGGCCATTTTGGAGGGTTATGAGGCTTTTTTGTTGATTTCATGAAAATCTATACAATTAGGTTCCCAAAGGAAAATTGATTTTTTGGTATTTTTATATCTTTGGTGGGTCTTTTGTGTATTTTACATAAGCATTCTAGATCTGGATATTCTATACTTGGTAGGAATTCATCCCTTACTTGTATTTGTCAAAAGTTTCACTTGTAATCATCATTCACAACCTCAACATTATATTTCAAAGTTGAATCCAAAATAAAAACACTTAACATTATGATGTTAGACTACATGTGCATTCCATAACCCTAACATTGGTACTTTTGACTACTCATATAGCCCAAACCCCCAACATATAAACTTTTAACTACTCCCATAGTTTAAAACCTTAAACACTTATAGTCCACAAGCCCAACATTACTTAAACTCTTAGTTTTACTAAAAAATGAAAAGAGGCCTCATGATTCTACTCTCCAAATTTATGATGTTATAACTATTATACCTTCTAATACTGTGGGAACTATTGAAAGTCCTAACAACTACAAAAAGTCCTTACAACCCCGATGTAAGATATGGAAAACTACAAGGGACCTCCAAAAATATGAAGATGGTTTAGAAGATGTAAAATTTAACCCCATGAAGTGTTATATTATTCATTTAACTAAATCATTCACCCATCTTATCCCTTTTCCCCTAGTCATATGGGAGTTGAGCCCCTAGCCACTTCCGACCCAAAAGTGCCTAACTTTTACTCCAAAGGGCCTTAAGTTTTTCATAAGGAAATTGAATTTTTCTATTTTTTAAGATTTTTCTCCAAGGGTCCTCAAGTTTTTTTTGAGAATTTTATACAAATTATTTTCTACCACTATTTCTACCCAATTTTTTCATGCGAGATCAAATTTTCAAATGACTATAACTTTTGACTGGTAACTTGAATTTGAGTGCCATATTACTTAAAAGTGGCTATGTTTTCATGCTATATGTATTGGTTTTAATCTTGATTCCAATAAATATCAATTAAAATAAACTATTGTATACTCTTAGATGTATTATTGGTTAGTCATGATGTCCCTTTAATTCTTTCATACTTATGCAAAAATTGCTCAAGACACATACCTGATTATGTCTAATGTCTATATGATTGTGTTTGTGTCTAAAAATTTAAGGGGGTCACTCTAATAGTTATAATGGGGGTACTATGTGGTGATATGAATTTATTTTTATAAATTTCTTCTTTAATTTTTTTCACAAATTTTCCTTTTACGCTATGGATTCAAGTCTAATAAGTTTGTTCACACTGTTTAATTATCACAAATGGAAATATAGAATGGAAATAATTTTTCAATCTAAGGGTTACCATAAAATTATAATGGGAATTAAGACTAAATATATAATATAATAAGTAAAAATAAAATGGTTTAATGTTGTGATAAATTTCATGGACTACTATATCTTTTCATCCTTCCTGATCTACTCTTTCACATAGAATCTACTAAAACACCTATTCAAGTGTGGACCACTGTAGGAAATCTATTTGGGAATAAGGATGTGATGAGAGGTCATGAATTGGAGAATGAGCACATAAATTTGATCCAAAATGACTATGACACCTTATAAGACCTTTTCACCAAGTTTAGACTTCTGAATATGTAGTTGAAATAATGTGGAATTGATAATAAAGATGAATAAATTATTATATCAATACTCTCCAAATTAGGTCCAAAGTATTTTGTATTTGTGTTCACTTTCCATGCTACAATTTTTTTTCTTATAGCCACATGGAAGATGCCTTCTTTAAATACCTTTTTTTTGACTTGATTTAGGAGTAATATAAGCTGATATAGATGGGCATAGTGAAGTCCTAAAAATCTTTTGCACTCTTTGATAAGAAAGTTAAGGATTCAAAGAATAGAGAGAATAAATAGAAGGATGTAAATTGACCCACCTAAAAATAAAACAATGATACATATTATTCTAGTTTGAAGCATAATAAAGATATGATAAAATTTGCATTTTTTGAGGAAAGCATGATATAAAAACATGTCTAAAGAAGCATATTGACCAATTGATTAAGATGCTTGAGAGGAATAATATAAGTATTCCTAATTTTACCAATAAAAATTTAAACTCATGAATCCTCTAAGGACCATGGTAAAGAAAAGGTAAAAGAGAGTGATAAGGGTAAAATAAAGGGCAAGGACTGGTTATAGTTATACATCTGAATCCCACATGGGTCATTGACACTAGTGCCTCACATTACATGACCTCTTCACACATAGATTTTAGTTCCTTATAACCATGTGACATGTCCTCCATACAAAAGGGTGATGACACTTATAAACAAATTATTCAAAGAGGGTATGTTTAATTGATTGGTGGAACATTCAATACTATTCTAAGTGTTCCCTCACTTTAAACTAGTCTCGTGTCAATTTACTAGATCACTCATCTTGGTCTGGGCATGTGAATTAAGTTCACTATAGATTCAATCTATGTTATAGAGCTACACAATTATACTATATTAGATGTGGGAATGGTCAATCATCAAAATCAATTATATAACTTATCACATTTTTATCTTGAATTTACTTTTGATTCTTCTTCTTCATACTCACGTAAACTTGATGACATTTTTGAGTCTAAGCACACCTATGATATTTTTTATTCTTATTTTAACATAGATGACTATAGTAGTGATGAAAAAACATATCCACCATCTCCTTATCACCTTATACATGTTGAGGAGTTATTACCTAATAACCCTACCTCTAGTATGATCTAGACATTATAGAGAACACATATAATGATCCAAGACACATCAAACACTAGGCAATCTATCCCATAGTTTTATGGCATTCAATAGTCCTTCATTGTCTCTACAACCATTACAAAATAATATCATAGATAAGTTGGCCCTCATATCTTTCATGAGGAGATAATTTCCTTGTATAGGAACCACACCTTGGTTGAATATCCATCAGGCACATGGTGGACACATTCACTATTCTAGGGTGATCCACTCTTCACTGCATCTACTTATAATTTATAGTCACTCATAAGAAATCTATTGTAGGATAATAGATGTTTATAAATAGTTGTACAATATAATGGGTATTTTTATCCCCCTTCTCTTCTTTTCTCTACTTTATGGTAGTTGCATTAAGCTTTAGTACCTCATCATGCCTCATTATCAGGACCTAATTATTCAACCCACCTAAGCTACACTTTAGGAGGTGTTAGTGTAGGATTTTTATACTTTTAGTTTTACTTTCATGGTTATTAGTAAACTTTATTAGGGGTTTTAAGGACATTAGGGGAAATATACTATGTGTGTTTTCTAATTGTGAGTTGATATGTTACCTTTTTGTAACCTAATCTCTCACTATATAATGTACCTCTGTGTACTTTTTGGCTAATATGTTAATGAAGCTTTTGATGTAACTTGTGCTTTATCAATTTTGATCTCACCTAATTATAAGGTTTTCATGGTTAATTTTATGAGAAACCTAAATTATATAAAGGTTTATTTTATGAGAAACCTAAATTATATAAAGGTAGGACATCCCGTCTAAGTAACCATGAGGTTAAAAATGTTGTGGTTTCATATCTAGAGGAAACTCTACCAATTAAGAAATTAAAAGGTGAATAATCTGTGGTATATAAATAAATATATTATAATCTGAAATATAATAAAAACATGTATATAAATTAAATTTTTTTTGTAATATAAAATAATGATATGAATCTCTAGAAATAATTCCAACATTAAGAAAACAATTTTAAAAATCTAGTATGACTTTATTATAAGATGAATTATATATCACATAATAAATAATTGATGAATATAAAATAACTATGCAAGTTTTAGTTAAAAATTTAGATTTCATGGAAGAAAGACCTTCACATATCATGATAAAACATTAAAAGTAACTATTTTACAAAACAAATGGCACATCACCAAGGGTCATGTTCCTAGTGAAGGGAAGCCAAATATCACAACCTTTGGTTCCACACACACAGTAGTATAATAGATTTCAAAATCTTAATTTATTGATCTATAATGGGGATCCTTTACTCCCTTCATAGATTTTAAGCCTCTACTCTTTCTCTCTCCCACTCACTCATGTCTACACTTGTAGGGTTTTTAACATAGGCCCCTACTATTCATCTTTTTCATATTGGATGCTTACAACCACCACTCCCCACACTTCCATAATAATAAATAACCAACCACCTTTATAAAAATATCTAGTAATGGGAGAATTCCTTAATTTTTAGCTATGGAGGCTAGTTACCAATTAGTCTAGATGATTCATTGACAATTATCCTTATTGCATCTTTTGGAACCTAAATTCTTATTCCTAAGCTAGAATGTGGCTATTTCATACCTCAATCCCTTACCATGTAACATAAATAAATTTGTATTGGCCTTTATATATGTTAATATTCACTATTATTTAGTCTTATCTCTGTTAAGTGTCATCTTATCTAGCTAATTAACTAACCATTTGCCATTTTCTATGCTTCATATCTTTTCCTCCTAACTCACTTCAGGATTCTTGGTTTTAAGCATAATCCCCCTCTCCTAAATTATCTTAATTGAATCAAGTTCCTCATAACTTGAATCCTTATATCTTGGCTCTACACATAACTTTAGGATAAAATTCTTATTTT
The DNA here is from genome assembly GCA_037957365.1 of Torreya grandis. Taxonomy (NCBI): domain Eukaryota; kingdom Viridiplantae; phylum Streptophyta; class Pinopsida; order Cupressales; family Taxaceae; genus Torreya; species Torreya grandis. Next base: position 2,179,670 of record JARHVA010002603.1, read on the forward strand.
ATTCCTTACACATGTGTTTACTTTATTTCCCCTTCATACAACTTGTGCATGCTTTGTTAATTTTATCCATCCATGTGATCCTTGTATTAGCTACTATGCACACTTATCCTAACTCCTTCATGTGGTGCTTTGATGATTTTACTTTTCTTAACCACCCATGCATGTTCCAAAACTTGTAGGAAATAATATTACATGGGATGCTCTTGCATCAGACTCCATAGGTAGATAAAATGTAAGACCTTACTTACATTAGGTCTAAGTTTTTAGAGCACTCTTTATGTTAGATATCTAACCATGAAATTTAAATTTGCTAATTATTTTCATTCTCTTCATTTTAATCTCTATGCTCCTTCTTTCCCATTTTGTATCTTCTCTTCTCTACTCATTTTCTTCACTCATATTCCTCTCTGAAAACCTTCTCTTCTTTATGCATGCCTTCTTGGTTCCTTGTGCACCTTTCTCATTTTATTATCTTATATCCTTCCTTCAAGTATATTACACAATATGTCACATGATTCTCCTACTACATTCCTTCTTCACATGTGACTTATCACTTAGGCTAACCTCTTTTTAGCCACTTCTATCAGCGTCATGGTGATTTTTACAAGTCTTCTCCCTTTAGATTATCATGCATAATAAAAATTATGCTTCTCTCTTATTCATTATTCACTATTTATCTTCTCATTTACACTATACAAATGTCCTCCTTCACTTTCTCTTATAGTTTTCCTTACTTGATGTTCACCCATATCCTTCATGACAAGTAGGCATAATTTATCCCGCATGTGTGGCCCCTCACTCCTCTACTATGTTTTGTACCTAGAATAAATTTTACCAATCACTTTTCAGTGATATTTTGGTCTTCATTTTTATCCTCTTCTCATTATATTTTTTATAATTTCAATTTTCACTTCTCTTCTCCTTCATATATACTCTTATTTTTAAGTGTTATTTACATGCCCTATTCTTAAGTTTAGATACATAATGACCTCTTCTCTTATTTTTTTGAGGTCTTCATTTCATTTTTTGAAACTCCACCATGGTGACATTATTACTAATCCATCATCTTTATCACTTGGCATAATCCATCTCATCCCATTTTTCTCATGTCATGATTTTGTGTGGCATTATATCTAGCTAGTACTTCTACACTTCTATCTTATTTCATGTGTGATTCATTACTTGGGTTACTTTACTAGATACCTCAAATTGCATTGATTATACTAGCCTATATTTTCCCATTAGGAAAAAAATCACTCTGATAGTTTCACTCAAAAACTCTACTTGATCTACTAATACGTCCTTTAAATCATGCTCTTGTTAGTGACCTTAATTTTCTGGCAATCAATTGGCTCCTAGTTTTAATCAAATTTTATTTCACTCCTTCCTCATCCTCAACAACATATTATATCTTACACACCTAATAACTACCTCAATTTTTGGTGTTCTATTAGACTTAATTTTATTCCTAGTTAACTCACTCTCTCTCTCTCTCTCTCTCTCTCTCTCTCTCTCTCTCTCTCTCTCTCTCTCTCTCTCTCTCTCTCTCTCTCTCTCTCTCTCTCTCTCTCTCTCTCTCTCAGCCTTTAGTGCATCCTATGCTTTTGTTAGATTCTTCAATTATTAGGAAATATTGTAATCTTATGTTGCACTCTTATATACTAATATGATAATCCTATATTTTATGAATATCATAGATATTTTTCCCATTTGATAGCTACCTCAATAATCTATAAATATGCTAGCTCTAGTTGCACTATGGTAATTTTTCACTCTCTCACCTTCCTTTTTCGATAGATCCAATGGTTTAGTGATTTACCATATCCAATTTCTTGATGAAAATTCAATAATTTTTCACCTTATATATTTATTCTCTCAATGGTTCAGTGATAGAATATATATAGTTAAACTCAATATAACTCTACCTTTCCATCACTCTTTTACAACACTTATGCATGTTTTTATGATATGTGCCTCTTTATCTCTTAGGAACCTCTTAGTTTTTCCTCTAAGGTATACAAAACATGATTGTGTGTTATTCTATGGCCTTTTCTTAACCCACTTGGTTCACTTTGGCATGGATATCTTCTATTCACCTATAATTTAAGATCCTTTTCCAAGTCATTCAATTTCTCTACATTGACACCCTTCACTCAAACATTATATGTCATCCCATTTTATAGTTCAAATTATATTTTTACTCTAAAATAGATTATGTATCTCCCTCTTTGATTTATTAATGAATCTCCTCTTTATAAACCTTGAATTCTTGTGTATTTTAGGTTCATATTTGGGTTGACATCTCCACCTCCTCTTTGTTGGCCTCAAAACCTCAACTTATGGTGTATGCATTTCACCATACTTTATACTACACTCAATAAATCATAGTTTATATCTATAAAAATACTTTGTCACATCCTCCATGCCATAGATAAGAACACTTTTACTTATATTATCTAATTCTACCTATGTGATTTCCTCATGTAGTTGTCACCAATGCACCCTCACCTTTTGCATCAGCCACTTTATTTTATTTGGGATTGTTCCAAAGGATTTATCCATGGCCCTTTTATTTCTCATCATGTTATCCTCCTCTAACCCAATACTCTAATGACTTCCACTTAAACTTGAGGAAGCAATATGCATACATTAATTGATATAATAATGAAAAGACTATCTATATTATTTCCCTACTTCAAAACATATTCTTATCCTCAAATTATCTCCTTTTAATAGGTTAAAAAATAAACACTCTTCCCCATGTACTCTTATCCTTTGATGATTCCTTTACACCTCCTAGCATAAATCTACACTCTACATCTTTGATCCACTACATCTCCTCCTTTGGGTCTATTTTTCTTTGTGATGTTTTGATCTACAACACCTTATAATCTTTATGTTTTCTCTATGATTTATCCATATTATCTTGATGGAGTAATTTAAATCTTTGTTGAGTCATTTATTATGATTTGTGTTCTCTACTAACCTTCAATTGATGGATAAATTTTACTTTATTCTAATTTTTTCTTATGATTCTCTATAGTATCTCCATCTTCTCTTGCACTCTTTGCTATCTACATTAACATGAATTATGTAGATTTATATTTTTCATATTATACACAAAATTACTATTTTAATACATTTAAATTTCAAATGATCCTCAATTAATGCTTCTTTTCAACTTATATTCTTATTCTCTGCCCACTCAGGCTTGGTAGAGAACTTCATCAACACCTTCTACCAAATTTTATATTTTGAATATGCTCTACATATGACCAATCCTTTGGTATGCACTCTAGTATAATTAAGCTATTATTTAAACCTATTTTTTAATCATATGAAGCTTCATCCATCATAATTATCACACTCTTTCACTCTTTACCCACATATTTATGGTGGAGAATATGTATGCATTTTATTGGCTACATCTAGTTCAATATATACAAATATATTTTCTTCACCACTATTATCTACCTCATGATTTTTATCTATTATTATCTACCTCGCTACACATCACTAATTACCTCGTCTTGGTGATCTACTATTCTACACTCTTCTCATCATTATTCCCCTTTAGCTATCTTCCTAATATCAATGAGTCTTCTATCCATTATGCTTGTTGTGTTGTTAAGTTATATTTTTTGTAAAATTTTCTCCTCTAATTTTTTACAAAGGCTCTCAACTCACTTTGATACCAAATTAAATCAAGATTGAAGGGTGCCATCATAATGAATCAATGACAAACCTTGTAACCTTTGGTTCCACATACACACACACTAGCATAATGGATTTCACAAGCTCATTTTATTCATCTACAATGGAAGATTCATAATATTAACCTTAAAATATTTTCATGAGGTTATCTTGAGTTCCATTTATAGAGATTAAGACTTCATTCTCTCCCACTCACTCATTTCTACACTTGTAGGGTTAGACCCTTATAACCCTACTCTCCCTCTCTTTCCTCTTAGATAATTACAACCACCACTCCACACTCTTCCAAAATAATCCATCAAAAAACAAATTTTTAAAAACATACAATTATGGGATAATGCCCATATTTATAGTTTTTTAGGTTGGTTATCTGTTGGTTTAGCTAATTGGTTAATAGTTATCCTTTTGGTAGCTTTTAGATCCCAAATTCAAACACCTAAGATTAAAAGTGGTTGAGTTAGACCTTGATACATTTGTATATGATATAAATAAATCAATATTGACCTTTAGATCCACCATCCTTAAATATTATTCAATTCTATCTCTACCATGTGTCATCTATTATAGCTATCCAACTCATCATTTATCATTTTTTGTCCTTGTTATTTATGACTCACACATTCACTTTTAGCTTCTTGGTTGTGGGTGTCCTCCTTATATCATACACAAACTATTTTTAATTAGGTTACTCATAACCCATTGCCTTACTTCTTATCTCTACATGTGATTCCATTGCATGTTTCTCCTTTTATTCCTTGCACACCCATTCCATGTGTGTTTGCTTTGTTTATCCCTTCATGTAGCCTATTCATGCTCTACTAATTTTACCCATATTCATGCTCCCTATGTTAGTTTCTCTATGTGTTTCTACTAATTCCTCCACATGTTCCTTCAATTTTTTTCCTTTTCCTTTACCATCCACATGTGGTCTAAATCTTTCAAGATAAAAGTTTGCTTGGGATGATCCTACATCGACAAACCAAGTATTATATTAAAAATATTACTTGACAAGAATTTTATCATTATACCTTCCACTATACATTTAAATATGGATAATTTATCACATTAAGAAGGAAGTCATATTATAGTTATCATATAAAAAATAAACATGAATTTTTTTTTGAGGCATTAAAAAAAATTATATAAAGTTTTAGGATCAAGGAATTATTGAAATCATATAAATATACATAAGGAACCTAAGTTAGATACACCACTTCAAACTTTAAAAAAATCCAACAAAGGAAAATTTCATGTAAATTATATAAGGGTCCACAAATAAACTTATTAACTATTCAAATATTCATAAAACATGGGTATTATAATAATTTAATCTTGATATATAATATGGGGCCAATACATTCAACATTCAATTTCTACACCAATTCAGACACATAATAAATGAGCTACAACACACTATATATTACAAGGGGTCAATAAGACAAATTACATTACCAATGGATTTTAGGCCAAGTGTTGTGGATAAATTGATGTTTTTGATGAGTACTTTGGACTAGTTTCACTCTTTTATTGGAAAATAGTTGTTAGAACAAACACAAACTAGTGTTGATTGTCCAAATAAGTGTTTCATTAAAGTTTAAATACAATAAAAATTCAAAAATATGGAAAGGATGAGACATAAATATCAAACATTCAAGATTAAATGAAGTGGTATTATGTAAAAAAAAAGGAATTAGAACATACATGGTGTTAAGATAATGATGTTTGAGTATAGACATCTCAAATAATCAAATCTCCACAAGTAATCATTGCTATAGTAATATTAACTATGTTTGTCACATTTTCCTTTACCTTATTGAGATGTCTATACTCAAACATCATTACCTTAACACCATGTATGTTCTAATTGCTTTTTTTTTACATAATACCACTTCACTTATTCCTGAATGTTTGATATTTATGTCTTATCCTTTCCATATTTTTAAATTTTTATTGTATTTAAACTTTAATAAAACAATATATATATATATATATATATATATATATATATATATATGTATATGTATATTTGTGTGTGTATAAGTATATGTTAACTGATCAAAGGTATACACTTAGACATCTCATAGATGTGATCTTATTTTTATTAAATTAAATACCAATCACATCATAAAATATACAAAAAACCAAAAAATATAAATAAAAAATACAAAACCAAGACTTATGCATGGCATTTTTGGGGGTAAACTTGATTTATTAATGATTTTATTGAAAAACATGGTGAATTATATATCCATTTTATAAATTCATGCTTTTCATGGTATCAATGAGTGGGATTTTGGACATATAAGTTAAATATGCTTAAAGGACATACAAATGTGTGTCACTAATTATACCTATGGAAAACCTTCATTTGGGGCATGCCTACACTGGGGGAATCTTTAAACATTATCAGTTTGCATCTTTATATATTGGTCCATTAATCATTGTGTACTATTATAAATGAATTTATCTTGATTATTATTTATAAATTGTTATTTCCTATGAATATTTTGCTTTACTATATTAGATGATGAAACTCATTGATTATGGAGACTAACATAGATTGTTTCATGCATATTTCATATTGATTATTGTGACATTATGTGATCATTGATGTGTGTAATACTAATTTTTATTTAAGTTTATGTATTGTGTTTTATCATGTCATGTGATAGTTGTGTGAAATGATCCTATAGTCTGAATCATGGCCATGCCATGTCCATTTTTTTTTTAGAGTCATGCCATGTATTGTATGCTTATGTGCTTATTGATAATGATATTATGTGTGTCTGAGTGTGAGTGGTTATATATAAGACTATTAATATGAGTTCAATGTCATGATTTATATCATGCATACCTCTATTTTATGTAATTCCATGAATTATGGCATCCATTTATTATGATTCTTATCACTATGTGCTTATTTGATATATATATATATATATATATATATATATATATATAAGACATTGACACTTGTATGACCATTGTTGGATTGCATATTTCATATGTGATTTAATGAAACAAATATTTATAGGATGACATATATTATCATGTTACTGTACATGCTTCACATTATTATACTTTTTATGTGTTATATAAAAAAAGTATAATAATGTGAAGTATGAACAATAGCATGATAACATATATCGTCCTAGAAATTTTTGTTTCATTCAATCAAAGTATGATAATGTGAAGTATGTAAATGACATTACAATGTATGTCATCCTAGAAATATTGTTTCATTCAAAAACATATGAAACATGCAATCAAAGGCAATGGTCATACAAGTGTCAACATCTAATTATATAATTAGACATTGACACTTGTATGACCACTACCTTGGATTGCATGTGTCATATGTGATTGAATGAAAACATATTTATAGGATGATATATATTATCATGTTATTACACATGCTTCACATTATTATACTTTTTTATATAACACATGGTGCATATAACTGTTTCTTTTGAGATGAGTGATATGTAGGCTTCATCCCTCATATCAAAAGGGGGGAATAAATTAGGATGATTTTATATATTAAAGCCATGAAAAACTTATAATTAATATTTTGAGATAGATTATGTGATTTAGATGAGTTTGTTTGAGCAAATTGAGACATATGAAAACCATTTTATAAGATTGTGGGGGAAAAATGAGGCATTATATAATAATTAGATAGATAGATATTGGCATTTTATATCACATTGAGGTACATGTGGATCATATTAGAGCATGGAATTTGTACATACAAAAACTTCACTATTGTGTATGTACTCAAAACACACACACACACACACACACACACACACACACACACATAGAGGACCAATAGGGAATGCATGTACTATGAAATAACTTTGGGTCTATATTCCATCTATAATGGTTGGTCCTTCTACATATAAACTAGTTTTTTGTAATTTTACATACAAACCTATTTTAGGGATTTAATTTTATGTATGAAATTGTTATGGGTTTTAATTTAACACACAAACTTAATTTTATTATTCCACAAAAACATTTTTGTGATATTTATAGTAGTATGGATGAGGTTATTATGTCACTTAGGTCATAACACTCTTATAATGGTAGAAATTAGATTTCCTTAGGGTATGATCACCCCATGGTATGCTCCAAATAGTTCAACAAGTGATAGCTTAGTTCAATACCCTAAGGTGTATTAATTCCTTTGCCTTTCAATTTCATGTGCTTAAATTATCTATATGCTTTTATATTTCCTATGTTAGGAGGATATTGATATAGACATGTTTTATTGTAGGTCTCACATGGATAAAATGGGAAATTTGAGGCAAACCTATGAAAACAAAGTGTGGATTTCATAGGTATCATATTTATTAATTATCCTTTTAATTTAGCATTTTCAATACTATAGTAAAAGGGTGGAAACTATAGACATGTAAATTTTTATTAGACACTTTGAAAACATCAAATTTGTAATAATTTGACACACTTGGATATTACATACACATTTGAATCTTGTGCATGATTTCCCTCTATCCATCTTCCCACATGTCATGGAAAAATCCATTTTATAGATATAAATATTAAGGATCAATATAATATGTGTAAGATCCTTCCATAATCTCAAACATACCTTCTCCATATTTGATACCTTATTTTGTCTTTCGTATCTTAGAAGGATATTTTTTTATTAGATAGGACGAAAAAAAGAAGTTTTATAAGGATCCTAAAACAACTAGTCCAAACAAAAGTAAAACATAATGAAATATAAGTCAAAGATTGGTATAAGTTCAAATGAGGCCTTCAACTGATCAAAAAATAAACCAAGTAATAAAATAATAACTAAAACATAAAAAAATCCACAACCAAAGCCGTAGTTTGAACTAGATAGCTCCTCAACTATAGTATTATCTTCTGTATCTACGTACTCTATCTCCTAATTGGTTTTCTTCAACAAAACCTTTTTTATTTTTCCCCTAGTCTATTTTGAGGTACTTCATCATAGGTGAGGATAGTCTTTTCTTGAATTGAGCTTGGGGTCCCTTTATGATGAGAAGTGGTCTAGTTAACAGGAGGTTCCTTAGAGATCTCCACTAGTTGAATCATCTTTTATAACAGGGTGTCTTGGATATTTATCACCACATCCAAGTAATTTTTAAGTCTCACAATTGCTACATTCAAATAATTCCAGTCAATGATAAGATTTGACATGGCCATCCCAACATTCTCAAGCTTATCCAAAAAATTCCAAATTCTCTACTATGTTGGCCTATATAGTCCTCTAGGGAGAGGGTTAGGGTGCCCTTAAGACTAGTTGGATCCTCGGCGGGGGTGGAGATATTATGAGGATATTGATATATACATGTTTTATTAAAATTTTCACATGGAGAAAAGGGTAAAATCTAGGCAAACCTATCAAAACAAAGTGTGATTGTCATAGGTATTATATTTATTATTTATCCTTTTAATTTAAAATTTTCAATACTATATTAAAAGGGTGGAAATTATAAACACCTAAATTTGGTATTATACACTTTGAAAACATCAGATTTAGCATACTTTGATATAATTTTATATTGTATACACATTTGAATCTTGTGCACACCTTCCTGCTATCCATCTTCCCACATGTTGACATGGACAACTACGTTTTATAGATAATCATATTAATGATCAACCCAATATGTGAAATATCCTCTAATAATCTCAAACATACCTTATCCATATCTATGATCATTGATTTACACTCTTATGACAATATCAATAATATATGCATGATTATGGTTACCATAGGTTAATAAAGTCCAACACCACTTATGGCTATTTTTCATTTTGGAAAGTGTCTATTGGGTTATCCTAGACATGTTTCATGGGTTGGTCATAGTAGGAAATAACAAAGACCTAGAAATAAATACAAATCAATCCAAATATGATATTTATCATGGTAAGTCTTAATAAAATTAAGATATTAATAACACTCTCTTGATAATTTATCATTAAGGGATACAAATTTTAAAACCCTTCAAAGGAAAAGTATTAGATCCAAGCTTGAATAAATACAAAATTCAAATTTTCATGGTTCCCAAGTGTCAAAATATAAAAATCAAATTACATTCTATATTAATCATAATGTTATACACACACATATACACACTCATAAGTGGAAAATTATGTGATATTTGAGCTATATTTGGAGTATTAAAACATAAGTAATGCTCATATATTTAGCGATTATTAGTTAAGAATGCCTAAACCAAATTACTAACCCATTTATGAAGGCATTCTTATGATCAAAATCACAACTATGAATTGGACGAAAGTGGAAAAAAACATATACCAACACATATTAAAGATGAGTGCACATGCATGAAGAATCTCTAGGTGTAAGAGTAAGGATCCAAAAATTTATAGACCTACATAATATATAAGGTCACTATTAGATGAACATATATAATACTAGTTGTGTAGTTATTAGACTTTACTAATAACATCTAGGTAGGATTTGAGATACTATTTTATTGTATAATGAAAATAACATCATTTATTATATTTTTATTTCCATATTTTATTATCTTAATTATGTTTTTAATGAATTTAATTTTCTCATTATATAATTTAAAGATTATTTTTGGCTCTATATAGGATCGATAGGCTATGGACATGTATGGTAGTCAATTTTGTCCTTATTGGTCAATTCTACACTTTGATTGTGAAATCTTGAAAAATACCTAAGTGTTGAAAATGGTTTAGTAATGTATTTTACCACTTTTTTAATCTCTTTTTTAAATTCATGAAAACCTTAAATATCAAACCCTATTTTTATGCACTTAAACTTACAATATCAAATGGGGTGAAATCGGGTGAAAGGGATTGAGTTGGACTAACTATGGTCAATCTCTATTGAAAGGTCAAGAATTTAACTACACTTCCAATGATCTAAAGAGGGATCAAAATAAACTATATTTATCCCACCTACATATGTATTTGAAATGGTGATATGTAGATATAGATGTTTTGTCTCCTATATTACCTTTGGCACAAGCATGCAAATGTAACAATACTTCAGAATATAGCTCTATTATTTAGTATAAATAATTTACAACTTTAAATGGATCTTAAAATTCAATATTTATTCTAGTATTTGACTTATAGAGACTTTGCATATATAGGTATTTATTGGAATTTGAATTAAAAACTAAGTAGTGCACATAAGGGACCCAAAATAACTTAAAGGGGACTCTACAAAATTAAAAAGGAATCAAAATAACTTAAATGGACTCAAAAGTGAGGGATATAAAATGGGTTTTAGAGATATCTATTTTTAGATGTGTTTTAAGCCACGTGGATATGAAAATGTGCTTATGAAATCATAGAAAATCATAAATTAAAAAGGAGACATTATAATAAAAATGCACCATTAAGTGTTTAATTCTTAACGAAGATGAATATAAGAAAAGGGATTAAAAATAAATTGTAAAAAAAGTGTCATGCCAAATTTGGGTGTCTACAATTGCCTCACCTTTAATCTAGTATTTTAAGGAAATAAAAATATTTGTATGAAAGAGGAAAATATGATGCAAATTTATGTAGATGAATTTTGTGTAAACTTTGCCATGTTATTAAATGATCCAAAATGTTTCTTGAAAAATGAGATGTATGTAATTAGATGCAATTATTTTTTTAAATAAACAAAAGATATAACTATAAATGAAATACTATGAATATCATTCAAGGAACAACTATACATGTATACTTGTAGTGGAGAAGTATGAATGCCATGGAGAAGAAGAAAAGGACTTGTATCATCTATTCATTTCCTAGCCAGTGAAATGGATAAGCTTGTAAGTGGTAAATGTAATGAATGAAACCATTAAGGGATACAAAAACCTCAATATGATAAATATAGTAGTTGTGTTTTTTGGGTGATTTTTCTATTCTATTGAAAATTAGAGAATTTGGGGTGATAAACACCCAATTTTAATTGTACCTATAAAAATAGATAATACCCAGTGAGGGATACATAGACCTCAATTTATCTCAACTAGTATTTGTAAACCCAAGACATGAAATGGGTTAGAATCCAAAATGGATTTTTAGGATATAGTGTTTTAGAGTACATAATATATAAGTCATGCACTACATAATTTAACTAAATAAACTACTAAATATGGCTTATGCTTCAATTATCAATTTTTACCTGAATGCATGATCAAAAGATAATGGATGTCATCCATGCCCCTAAAATGGACATAGATAGAAAATAGTATATAATATATGCCAAAAAATGTATTATGTTATTTTAATTTAAAAATACTACATATTGTATGCCTCTAAACTATAGTATGCCATTTAAATTTGAAAATAGTATATAGAATATGCCACAAAACTATGGTATGCTATATAAATTTTAAAATAGTATAGTGTGCATAAATTTGTATCATACCCCCATTGATAAATGTGAAATATACAATTATATATATATATGTGTGTATATTTATAAATTTTCTTTTAAAATTTTTCATGAATATATATCATAAACTCAAAAATTTAATGAATTTGTACTTCATTCCTATAATGTGAGTGCATATGCATGATATATGCCTTGGTAATCTATACTAATGACTAAATTTTTAAACCCTCTAAATTATTTAAAACTATAATGTGTAGTATTTTAGATTATATAATATATTATTTTTAATCTAATTTCATGTATATGTCACGTTAACTTATTAATTTACCAATATATATACCTTTGAGCTTGCATTGTAACATGGTAACTAGTCAAATGTTGATTTTATAGTAAATTTGTAGTTTTTTTTTTTTCACTTTCAAGATGAGGGATGAGAGTAATGAATCAATTGAACCAAAATATATAGGTAGTTAGATAAATTCAATCAATTAAAATAATTATCTTATAGTGCACAAAAATTTAAATTAATCATTATGCAAATCATATTAGTCATAGTGGAATATGAAAATTAGAATGTGGAAAAATTGTAGTCGATTGTTAAGTTTAATTACCTAAGGTAATTGTGTTTGTGTCATTGAGTAAAAATTTAAACCCTTTTTAAAGTTAAAATTAATAAATAAATAACATTATTATGTATAATAAGGTGTCACATGTGTCCTGATGAAATTTAGGAAACACATTTTCAATGAATAAAACTCAAGATATTGCTTGCTGAATATTTGAGTTATTGATTAAATTAAGTGCAAAATAGACATAGTAATTGATATTGTAATTTTTTTTTGTAATTTTATTTTCATTGTTGTAGTATGATATTTGAGTTTGGAGTTTGAAAAATTCCTAGTTAACAACCTATGTTACTAGTGAAATTTGAGCACTTGTGGACTACTATAGGAATAAAGCCTATGTTTGAGATAACATGTATTGAAATTTCATAATTGGTCAGCACATAATAGTATATGTTAATATATTTTTTAAATTATTTAAAGTTTTGAATTATTTTCTATTTTTCCCATGCTTGAATTGAAAAATTTAGAATATGATAGTTTTATCCCTTCAATATAGTATGATCCAAATTTTGGCATTCTTGTCCCAAATGGGATGTTCTTATTCCACATAAGACATTTTAGTTTATGTTTCTATCCTATATTGTTCAATGATGTATTTATATATTTACACTATTTTTGATTAAAATTATATTTGTATATCACATTTTCCTAAATTAGAAGTTAATTTGACTTTTCATGTGTGTGCTTTTGTAGCTTGACTTACATTCCTATGAGTTTAGGTATGAGAGACATATGAGTAATATACTAGAGCTGGATTTGGATAATGCATATTGATGGATATTAGATGAATTTGGTTTAGTAAATGTTTGTCATTTGGGTCAAATTCCACATAATATGCATTTGATGATTTCATTAGTAGAACAATGAAATATTAATGCTTGTAATTTCTAGTTAGTGATGAGTGAGATGACACTCACTTTGGAGGATGTGTGGTGCATATTGTATCTCCATATTGTTATAGAGATACCCATAATTATTATGTAATGTGTTTAGGGTATATGTGATAAGAACATAGATTCATGATAGGTAGATCTAAGGATGATAATCAAATTAGTATTATGTTGTCATAGAACATTGTACAAGCTAATGTTTTAGGATTTATGAAATTTATATGTTGTATATTGGCATTTGTCATGGCAATATGTAGTGGAGGTATGACTATCTCTTATCATATGTAATATATAATTTGATCTATTTATGAGAGAAATACTAGATATTCATGGGGGCATAATTTTTTATCCCATTTGTATTAAGATTTGTATAGATTAACCTTGGAGGTACATGCATGTGGTCTCAAAAATACTACTTTGTTTCATATATGGGCCTATGATAAAATTACTATGGTTCATGTATTTGGTGGTCCTCATCAGGATTTGACTCATCTTGATATATTTTCATCTCAATGGGTGCTACCATGGTAGAGAATGTTGAGTACCATTGAGTATAGAGAGATTTTGGATAGGTTGACACCTATTATGATTTAGTGTTAACATTATATGGGATATGGACATGGCCTTAGGATGCTTAGGATTTATGACATGTGTGAGTTAAAATGTGGATATAACTTTAATCATATGATGTATATGAGATTTTATATCATGAGCAAGTGACTTATCAGTTTGGGTTGATTTAATAAGTCCCTCTAGTACCTTATCCATATATGTATAGTGCTAGAGTAGATATTAGATTAGGTTTGAGACTAGGGTATACAGGTTTAGATTTGGCTCCTCATTAAGTGATAATGAGATATCTTATGGTTTTATTAGTAAAAAGTGATGGTTCAGGGTGTATAACACTCTATATATAGTGGTGGGATAATTATCAATGGGTTTTATTATATCCCATTGTAATAGATGATCCAAGTGTTTTACCCCTACCACAGGGTGGATGAGATAAAGATGAATTAGGTTTACCACATGTACCAAAACTTGTACCACAACCTATTAGAGGAGATGCCTAGCTTGAGGTAGCTATCATTGAGTGTGATTATTTAAAAATGATTTGGTTTTTATATTAGTTAATAGTAATTTATATATTTTTTACTAATGTATTCACATAATGTGGTATTATATGTGATCATATTAGTCTATAATGGTATATGTAACCATCTATACTTTGACATAGAATGTGCTATATGATATAGTATGTAGTAGCTTGGTTAATACAATTAATCAGATTGCTAGTGATCATGCATATTTTTTTATATGTGTGTTATTGTATCTACAACATATATTTTGGTTTCTATTGAGCGTGATTACTTACAAGTGGAGCTTGATATATGACATGCACCAAATCAAGATTTATATGTAATTAAAGATTTTATTGATTGATTTTTTGATTTATAGTTTTGGAAGACATGCATCATGGTTCAAAACTAGATACTTGAGAAGACTATTAGATGATATAGGTCATGCTCATGATCATGTGGAGTGGCTAGCCCAGATGGGGCCTCTACTTTGTAGCTATGGAGATAGTCAATAGTGATAGTTCAGATGAGGGGGATGTCCCCATAATTAATTGAAATGTATATTCGAAATAAACATACATACATATACATACATGCGTATATGAATATATATGTACATACATAAATATAATGAGATTGTTTCATATATTTTAATGTTCTACCTGCATATGTTATATGTATTGAGTATTTTACATATATAAGTTTTGTAATTTGATTATTGTTAATACAATATTATGAAAGTATGTATCTATAATGTGTTAATAAATAAGATTTTTAATGTTAGTATTTATTTATTGTTATTATATTCTATGAGATATTATCACTTATAATTAATTTCTATAACTATTTGGAAAGAATAAATGATTGTCATCTAGATCACAGATCTATTTTTGAATGATTTAAAATGGTTCCAGTTCTGACTATTATAAACTTTATTGATTTGTATATTTGGTTGTTACATAGATACATGATTCAATTTTTACTTTAATATTTTCTTCACAACACACACACACACCCACACACACACACACACACACACACACACACACACACACACACACACACACACACACACACACACACACACACACACACACACACACACTTGTAACATATAACTTTGGAGCATCAGTAACTAGACTTATACTAGTATCACCTTTAAGGAGATCTTGAATGACTAATGGTTTGTGAATATGAATAACTTTGGATAACTCACTCATAATATAATGTGAATTAGAATAAGTAATTATTCTAATGGTTTATTTATGCAAAGGGTAATAGACAATTTGTTCCTTATTAGGAATGCCTTAGTATTCCTAGAATAACTACTAGAAGCACTTGGAGAAGAAGACCTTGTTGTCTTATTCTGAAATATAATAACTCTTATGTTAACAAGTTGTGTAAGATTTTGTCACAATGCATAAAAATCATTATTACGATGCCCATAAATTCCATGTTAAGTGAAAAATGGTTTCCCTTGTATTTTCTCAAATATATATAGTGGATGATAAATATTTGAAGGTAGAGTAATCAACTACCTATCTAATAATGTATGTGAAATATCATGTAGTCAATCTTTAAGGTCATCAGACCGAAGTAGTTATCTTTTATTAGAAGTAGATCATTAAACTATAGGATCTACTTTATATGTTGATTCTTTTCCTTCATGTAAGACCTTTAATATTTTTTCCTTGCTACAAACTATTGGTTTAAAAGAAGGCATTTGAGATGTCTTATGAATGTATTTGGTCAATTATTTTCCTTTGTAAGCATCTTTAACTATTAGAATATTTAATTTCTAAGTGGTGTAATTATAAATAGGCTTAGTACATTTTAAATAATTAAATAATAATGATTTATTATTTATTAATATAGGTTAATAACCTCATGTAAATAAACAATAGAACATAAATTATTTATTACCTATTGGTAAAAATAAAACATTATTGTTTATTTTATTGTTGGTGTTTTAAATGTTCTCGAAATGGTTGGACCCATTGGTTAGGTCACCTCCCTTCAAGTTTTAATAAAAAATAGGGTTTGCCCCTATTATTCAAATATTTTGATGATTTAAAAACATATCAAGTGAACAAAGGTTTTTTCAAAGGACATCTTTGAAGAAGTGAGATTGAGAAGATGTTATGAATCAGGGGAATTGTTTCAACATTGAATAATCATTGTGGGTTTTTTTACCTCTATTGGAGGTTTTTCCACCTAATTTGCATGTTGTGTATAATTTTATATTATTCATTCAATATTATCTATGTATTGGTATTGGTACATGAATATTTACATGGTATCAGAGCTTGGTGGATGGATATGATTGAAAAGTAAACTGTAATAAAACTTCTTCAAGAAAATTTATTTTATTTCAAGCATGTACAACATCAGGATGCCATGGAGAAATTTTTTTTGGATGATATTTGGAAGGATATTTCAACATCATTGGGTCTTGAGTCTCCATAAAAATAACATTCAAGTAGTATAGAACCTATTCTAAGAGACCAAAATTCCTTTGTTGAGAAGACATAATCATTGGGATGCCATTATAAAAAAAAGTATGGCATGGAGGGAGAAATTACATCAAAAAAATATTTTGTTTATTTTTAGGTTATTTTTTGATCTAAAAGGTTAGATATTATATTTATAAGTCTTTTATAAGCTTCACTAGAGCCTGATAAGCCTTCCTCAAGCACCTAGAATTTTTTCTCTTTGTGTCAGGCACCATTATGTACCCCGGGAGGTTAGAAAATTTCATTTCCTAGACAAAATTTAAATTTTAAGTTTCCTTCATCATTAGTAAGAAAAATTAGGAGGATTGAAAAATTTTAGAGGTCTATAGTGGCCTATTCACTTTTCTATGAACTTTTTCCCCTTACCTCAAGTGTCATAACTAGTTATAGGTATCTAGTTTCATTATAAAGTTTGAAATATTATTTAAAAAATAATCTATTTTTTAATTCAAAATGTTCTATGATAGCTACCTATGGGTCCCACTTTGAGATATACTTTTACCAAAAATTTAAAACTAGTAATATTTATTTACTATTTTTTTACATGCATAGTGCATGTTAAATAATAACAAGATTGTTAGATGGCCTAGTAGACCTTTGCTAAAAGCTTTTAGTTTGGGAGTCTAGTCTTTAAAAAACCAAAAATAAAAATTTTAATATTTAATTTTATTAAATTAAATTTAATTTTAATTCTACTTTTTGGTTTATGTGTCAACCTTTCATGCATTTGAAACCTAAGTTGACCTATCAAAATTATTTTGACTTTCAACCTAGTGAATGTTTTATCAAACATAGTCATGTAACTAGTTGATCCATTTTAGCACTTTCTAGACACATCTAAATGGTCCATTTTATGTTTTGAAACCTCATATTATGTTTTTTACAACTTTTTTAACAATAGTGTGTAGGTGGTTATTCTGAGTATGACTCTTTCAACACCTAATTTAATGAAACTCTATTTTATTTTTTTTACATTATTTGGCATATAAATTGTGTAATTAAGTATATATTCATGTGTTATTCACTCTATTTAGGAAAATAAGTTAAAAATCTCATTAAATTATTTTTTAGAATAGTTGTACTTATATTAGTGTATTTTTGTAACACTTGCGACACCTTGTTTTATCATAATCTTTGGTAATTTTTTTTATTTTTATAGCATTAAATTGAATAATTATTATGTTTTTGAACTTTAAATATATTTTTAATTTCAAATAAATTTAAAATTCATACTAAAAATTATTCATTTTAAGCATTTGATTTCTGCCATTTTTAAAGATAAGTTGTGGCTTTGCCTAATTTTATTTTAGATAAATCACAAATGATTAATGGAAATAAATATAATATATGGAAAATTCATGTTAAATCTAAATTTATGGCCTATAATTTTTGGAATGTTATCTTTGGAACTAAAAAATCCCCTTATAGATGACATTTGATGCTGGAGCTTACCAATGCATTTTAATAGAAATCACATGAAGTTATACCCATTATCTTACAGTGTTAAAAATGAATTCCTTCTCCACATTGGTAGCTAGGAGTCTCATAAAGATAATTATAAACTCTTTTATTCTATCTATAGAGATTTAATCTCTCAAAAATCATTAAATAAATCTTTAAATTACTGACTACACCTATGAAAGGTGATGAAAAGTTTGCTAATTTTATTAGTAAAATTAAGAAAATTAAAGTTTGGTTAGATGGATATAATTTTAATTTCATTAAGATAAATTGATTTATTTTATAATTTATTTAAATATTCATGAAAAAATAGAAATTTTATTTCAATTTTAAATTCTAAATATCAAACTGAGCAAGATATCCCTGACCTTACCACCTTGTCTGCTCTTCTAATTCAAGAAGAGCAAAATATGACCAATTTTGATTCTAAAAAGATTGTCACTCAATAAATTCTAACATTATACAATGTTTTTGATAAGAATAATAACTATAAACCTAACCATAATTTTTATAAAGGTAAAAATAATAACAATAAATTTGGTAGAAAGAATCATAAACCTAAGTTTAATGAAAATTGCAATTTCTATGGTAAATTTGGTCAGAGAAAGGAAGACTATTATAAAAATAAGGATAAAGTTAATAATAAATATTATAAATATAAAAAAGATAAGAAATCTAATAAAAAAAGTAGAAGAATCAAAACCTTAATCAAAATGATAATTAAGATTCAAATGTTATTGCTTTATGTGTTGCGTTATTTGTTTCAAATAAAAATGAGAGGATTTTAGATAGCGATGCATCACACAATATGACATATTTATTTGATATTTTTTGTGATTGTATAGATATATTTTAAATAATTTACTTAGGAGATAATTATTTTTTAAAAGTAACTAAACAAGAAAAACCAAAGTTTTCAAATGTTGTTATTAATGATGTTTTTTATGTACCTAAGCTTAAAAAGAACTTTCTATATTTTTATCAACTTACAAATGATAATTTCATTGAAACATTTATTAAATATATCTATTCCATTACATATCAATCTAGTTCCTTGAATTTTGAAGATATACAAAATAATGGTTTATATATCTTCTCTCTTTCTTCTACATGTTTTCTTTCATCACATAGTAATAATGAATCTCAATCATGGCATGAAAGATTATAACATGTTAATTTTAGAACTTTACATGATATGTCTACAAATAATTTTTTTTTTTAGACTTATTTCTATCCTCTCTCATCATGAAACTTGTAAGGGTTACTTACATGGTAAGGAACATACTAACCCCTTTCACAATAATTATGATGCAAATTCCTTACATCTTTTAGAATTGATTCATAATGATATTGTAGGAAATCTTGAATTTGCATCTCTTAATGGTTATTTGTATTATGTTATGTTTATTAATTATTACACTAGAATTATTTAGTCATATTTCATTAAAAAAATATCACATGTTGTCTAAATTCAAGGAATTTAAAGCTAATGTTGAAAATGCATTTAATTTTTTTTATTAAGAGATTAAGAACTGATAATGGTAGTGAATTTGTTAGTTGAAAGTTTTATTATTTTTGCATTAGTTGAGTCATTAAAATAGAATTAATAACTCCTTATTCCCCTCAAAAAAATGGTATTATTGAAAGGAAAAACCATACCATCATAGAAATGTCTATAACAATGTTGCAATCTACAAATGTTCATAAGTTATTATGAGCCAAAGCCATAAACATTGTTACGCATATTATAAATAGAGTCCCTACCAATGTTTTGTATATTTATACCCCTTTATAAATGTGGTCTAAAAAAACCTAGTGTGTCTCATCTTAGGATCTTTGGTAGTCCTACTTCTATCTTTGTTTATAGAGTTAAAAGAAAGAAGCTCAATCCCACTTCCTATTTTTGCATTTTTTTAGGCTATGGAGGTAATACAAAAGGTTTAAGATTTTATGATCCTTTTAAATGTCATATAATTGAGAATAAGAATTTTATTATTCTCAAAAATTCATTTTATGAGTCCTATGTGGAACCTCCTCAGTGTTCTTCTATTGATGAACCAAACTCTTATGTTTCTCCTTATGATGAAATATATTCCCTTGAGGAAGTTGATCCAATTTTGGATACTTAGATTCTAAGGAACCCCCTGAGTTTCATGTTTAATCTAAAAGACTTAAATGGGTATAGTCCCTAATCCAATCTTATAATTTTGATAACCTTAATAAATTAATTATAAGTAAACATTTTTATCATACTTTAATGACTATATATGAATGCAAACCTTAGTATTTTGAGGAAGACACTCTAGATGATATATGGAATATTACTATGCAAGCTAAATATAATACTGTAATTAAAAATTGGAATTGGGATCTCACCCCCTTCACTAAAAAGGTATATTGTCAATTTTAGGTGGATTTATAAGATTAAATATAATTCAATTGGTAAAATTAATAAATTTAAATCTAAATTAGTTTTTTGTGGGTTCACTAAAAAACCCAAGATTGATTATGTTGAAACCTTTTTTCCTATAGCATAAATGAGTGCTATTATATTATTTATTCCTATTGTAGCCCAAAATGGTTGGGTTATCCACCAAATTAATGTCAATAATACATTTATAAATGGTTATTTAAAAGAGGAAATCTACATAACTCAACTTTAAGGTTTCATTGACCTTAATAGAGAACATTTTGTATGAAAATTAAAGAAAATTTTATACAGTATAAAACAAGCTCTTCAATCTTGGTATTATAAGATTACTCATTCTTTCAAAGAATTGAGTTTCTCTAATTGCTACTCTAATAACAATCTCTTTGTTAAAGTTAAAAATTATCATTTAATCTTAATTGTTTTATATGTTGATGATCTTTTGATTACTGGTGATATGAATAGTTTCATTCATAAATAAAACAATAAACTAAGTCAAATATTTGAAATGACTAATTTAGACATTCTAAATCAGTTTTTAGGAATCGCTATATTTTAGGTTAAACATTCTATTGTTGTATAACATTATTAGTGTGCACAAAATTTTCTTCTTAAGTTTAACATGCTTGATTATAAATATTCTTCTATTATTATTGAAGTTAGCATTAAAATCGATCCAAAATATGCATGTGAAAATCTAATCCTAATTTATATAGATAACTTATTGGTAGTTTGATTTATCTAACCATTACTAGTCCAAATAATTCATATGTTGTTAGTGTTAATTCTAGATTTATGCAAGATTCATATTTGGATCATTGAAAATTAACTAAACGTATTCTTCATTATATCAAAAGAATAATTAATTTTGGTTTATTTTATTATTCTATTGATAATGATAAATTATATGGTTTTTTTGATGTTGACTATGTTAGTGATATTATAAATTACATCTACTACTTTGAATATGTGTTTATGTTTGGTGTAGATGCTATCACTTGGAGCAGTAAGAAATAATCTACTATCTATATCTATTCTACTTAAGTTTTATGTAAGTCTCTAAATAATCCATGTGGCTATGAAGGTTATTGGAAGAACATTATTTATATTTTTATCATAGTAACATCTTTCATTATGATAACCAAATTTGTATAGCTCTGGTGAAAAATCTAGTGTAACACTAAAAAACTAAACATATTTAAGTTTATGTGCATTTTATCTGAGAAAAAGTTCTAAATGGTCATATTGATCTATAGTTCTATCCTATGGATTAATAAGTGATAGATATATTCAAAAAACCACTTGGTTCTACCAATTTTTTATAGTTTCAAATAATGTTGGGCCTTTCAGAGTTACCATTGAAGGGGAGTGTGTATGACAATACCACTTCCTAACCGCCATGTGTTTCTTATCCTTATATAAACTTATTATTATTGTAAACCATTGTAAACTTTGTGTGAAATATTTAATTTTTCACCCCAATACATTAAATCTTACTTTTTAATGGAGGTCCTTATGTTATAAAGACTCCAAATATGCTTGGTTGATTATTCATGAGAAACTGTGAGATGTAATCTCATGATCATGCTAGCCTAAACTTACTTTTGAGTAGTTTATGGATTACAATTTCTTTTTTTCAAAAGGTGGTGTTTGATATGATGAAGGTTTTTAAATCCTTCAATTTTGTGTATAGTATAATTCCTTTATGGTGACTATAATATTTATCCTCGCTTAACACTAAAGGGGAGTGTTAGAACATTTAATGTCTAAGGGGTGTAATTATAAAATCCCTTAGTACATTTTATGTAATTAAATATTACAATTTTTTAATTTATTAGCATGGGTTAACAACCTCATTTAAATAAATAACAAAACATAAATGATTTATTACCTATTGGCAAAAATAAAACATTATTATTTATTTTATTATTGATGTTTTAAATGTTCTTAGGATGGTTAGACATATTGGTTACAATGGTCACCTCCATTCTATTGAAAATGTTGTCATTTATGTCAAAGGTATACCAATATTACTGACAAAGGCCCCATAACATTTAATATCTAAAGGTGTTTTCAAATTTCATATCCTGGATAAAGTGTGTTAATATAAATTAAATATTAATGAATATATTTTTGGCTGCATAAAGTCAAAAGAGGGCCCATAAGGAATTCAAAGAGTCACCAAGTAAAGACAAAAGAGGTAAAGGATGCATTTTCCCATGAAGGCTCACTTTAATGAATTCAAAGATTTATGAGATAAAGACAAATAAGGGAAAGTATGCATTTTCTGATGAAGGGTTACCATGTGACTTTTCATATGAAATAATTTGAAGGGTCATGTAAGTTTGGTGCCATTTTCCATGTGAATTGAAAGGTCAAAAAGGGTGAATGCTAAAGGTCATTTGGAATGCTATAAAAGGATGCTTGGGAAGTCATTTGTAATAATCAAGGAAGATCACAGTTTGTAATTGTTATATCTAACTTAGAAGAGGAAAGGAAAGAAAAGAAAGAGATATAGTAGTGTGCTATCATTTATTGGGAAAGAAACATTGAGAGATAGTTTGTTTTTTATACACAAATGGGTTCGTGCTCCTATGAGTTGGTGCTTAAAAATCATTATTATTTTGGTTCTTAGCAAAGGGGTTGGTAATCTTCTGGGTTGGCGATCATAAATAATTGTTGTGTTGGTGCTCAGCAAAGGGGTTGGTGCTCCCTCATGTTGGTGCTTGCGAACATTATAAACTTGATTTGGTGCTTATTTATTTACTTGAGATTGTTTTCTATGGTTTTTTCCACTTTGGGATTCCATGTAAAATATGTTCTCTCTCTCTCTCTCTCTCTCTTGTGTGTTACATGTTAATACTTTTTGTTTTATTACATATCTTGAATATATGATTAAGTGGTTAAAGGAAAAGGAATTTGATTAAGTAAAAGATATATCCCATGATTAATAATTGGTATAGAGTAGGTTCCTTTAGAAAGAGTTTAACATCTTGAAGGTATATCAGGGAAAACATGATGGCCAAACATCTAAGGAAGGAGAATCAAGAGTTGAAATTTGTGGTCAAGGCTCTTAAGGAATAGGTAAGTATCTTGGAATTTAAGTTGGTTTTAAAAGTAAAAGAAGATAAGATGTCTATTCAAAATTTTAAGAATCATATAGAGGTTGCATTTTCAAGTTTGAGATCAAGAGGAGAAGAGTGTTATCAGTTGAAGGATAAGTTAGGTTCATTGAAGGATAAGCATGAGATGATCATAGTCAAGGTTGAGAAAGTTCATGAGATATTAGTCCAAGCTAAGAAGGATGCAATTTTAAAGGCAAAATTGAAGAAGCCAATCAATTAGCCCATTGATTTTAGGTTTTTAAATTATTTTCATGGCCATTGTCTTGTTTGTCATCATGTTGGTCATAGGGAAAGAGAATTCTTGTGGAGAAGCAATCAATCAAAGAGAAATTTCATTCATCTTCAAGAAAAAGGTATGATAAATGTTGTTTTCTTTTGTTGTCATAAGGTTGGCCATATTACTAAATTATGTCCAAAAGAAGTAAAGAGATCCTTAATGTATGTCAAAGGATAAAAATCCCCTAGAAGGTATGAGAAGGGCCAAACTCAGGTATGGATACATAGGACAATGAATACCAGTCCTAAGTATCCTACAAAGCAAATAAAATCTCTTGTTACATTTGATCATGAGCCATGTCAAGATAAGATAGTTGCAAGAATTGTGAAGATGAACAACATCATGGATGTTGAGGATAGTGAGTCAAAGAAGTTAGACATGTTAAAATGGATCATAAGAGAAAGATGAAAGAAGATCAAGGAAGTAACAGAGGAGATGTGGGCATCTCCTAAGATTTTTTTCTATGACTCTTTGTGTGGGGTGTCTCTTATAGGATTCAATGAGACACTTTCCAAAAAAATTGAAGCATGGTGGATGTTGGCTATGTTGCATAATAAGAAAGTCATGAAGGCAAGTTTATAGATTAATTTGTATATCAATTGAGGGGGGAGAGGTATAGGGATAATTATAGGAACAAGTTTAAGAATAGGTTCAAAAAATAGGATGCTATAGTAAGGGGGAGTTACTATATGTTTTACAGTTGGTAGTATGTGTGGGTTGGCATGTGTAATACATGTTTTAGGATGTGTAAATTTTAGTTTGAGGCTGTCATCAATGGAAAAGGGGGAGATTGTTGGAAATGTTATCATTGATGTCAAAGTTATAACAATATTGGTGATAAAGGCCCCATAGTATTTAATGTCTAAAGGTGTTTTTAATGTTCATATCTTGTCTAAAGTGTGTTAATATATTTTTGGTTTTATAAAGTCAAAAGAGGGCCCATGAAAAATTCAAAGAGTCACCAAGTAAAGACAAGAGGGAAAGGATGCATTTTCCCATGAAGGGTTACCTTGAGGAATTCAAAGAGTCATGAGATAAAGAAAAAAGAGGGAAATGATGCATTTTCCCATGAAGGGTCACCATGTGACTTTTCATATGAAATATTTCAAAGGGTCATGAAAATTTGGTGCCATTTTCCATGTGAATTGAAAGGTCATAAAGCGTGAATTCCAAAGGTCACTTGGAATGATATAAAAGGAGGCTTGGGAAGCCATCTGTAATAAGTAAGGAAGCGCATGATTTGTAATTGTTATATCTAGCTTAGAAGAGTAGAAGAGAGAAAAGAAAGAGATATAGTAGTGTGTTGTCATTTATTAAGAAATAAAAAATGAGAGATAGTTTGTGTTTTATACACAAAGGGGTTGATGCTCCTATGGGTTAGTGCTAAAAAATCATTATTGTGTTGGTGCTCAGCAAAGGGGTTGGTGCTCCTGTGAGTTGGTGCTCACAAATCATTGTTGCATTGGTGCTCAACAAAGGGGTTAGTTCTCTTTCAAGTTGGTACTTGCAAACATTTTAAAATTGAGTTGGTACTCATTTACTTGATATTATTATTCATGGTTTTTATCACTTTGGGTTTCCATTTAAAATATGCTTCTCTCTCTCTCTCTCTCTCTCTCTCTCTCTCTCTCTCTCTCTCTCTCTCTCTCTCTCTCTCTCTCTCTCTCTCTCTCTCTCTCTCTCTCTCTCTCTCTCTCTCTCTCTCTCTCATGTAGTGCATGTTATTGCTTTCAATTTTATTACATATCTTGAATGTATGATTTAGTGGTTAAAGAAAAAGGAATTTGATTAAGTAAAAGATATATCTCATGCTTAACACATTAAATTTTTACTATAAAATATGGTTTACCCATATTATTTCAAACATCTCAATGATTTATAAATATCTTAGGTGAACAAAGGTTTTTGTGAAGTCCATTCTATAAAGAAGTGACATTGATAAGATTTTATATATTGGGGGAATTGTTTTAACATTGAATAGTCACTATGGGTTTTTTGCCTCCATTGGAGGTTTTCCCACCTAATTTAAATGTTGTGTATAATTTACCTTTCTACATACTTTGATTATTATTATTCATTCTAGATTCTCTATGTGTTTCCATTGGTACATGAATCTTTGCTTTAACAAAACTAATGACTTTGAGAGAATATGCATTTAGTTATGCATAATTGTTTACTAGCTCACATGTGTATTTTTTCACATCCATATATAATTTATTGAAAGGGATGTAATGCTTATGAAATATTTTTATTTAAATGGAGAAATAATACCATTACTAAATATAAATTATATTTCCATGTTTGAGGGCCCATATGTCAAAGAGTGTAATGTATTGTTAAATTGTATATCGTTATATTGAATGGATTCATAATCATATTAGTTTAATCCATGTAGATGTTATAATATCAATTTATTAACTTAATTATTATAATAATTTGATAAGAATATGTCTTTTAACTTCATGAAATTTGGTAAGGAAACATTGGGAAGACTATATAACTAATTATATGATGTAAAAAAATGGGTCGATCTTTAGGAGGCCATAACTTTTGACCCAACATCCATTTGAGCTCTTCCACATGATACAATGAGAATATCAAAAAAATTATTATTTTCCTAAGCCACCCTATCCTCTTATAGTTGTTTTTGATATTTTTTGGAGGCCATACATGATCAACTAAGGGTCTAAAATTACTGTTTAATGATTTTTTTTGGTTAGAAGTAGATATCAACATAAGTTGAAATTCATCCCATAGGATATTTTTAGATATATGCAATCTTGCATTCCAAACTTTCTATAAATAAAAATTGCTAAAAATAGATGTTTTTTTTTGAATTTTTGCATGTCAACTCTAAGTCTGAGTTGAGGTTTATTTAATCATGGGTTGTGTTTTAACTGTTTAAAGTCATTAAATATGAATCAATACAAGTTATTATTTTTATAATCTTTACCTATTGATAATTTATTAACTCGATAGTTTTCAAGTTCATTATCTAGTATCTGAACAAGTTTGAATCTTGAAGGACTGTGACATGGCAAGAGGATGAAGAGGTATTTCTCATATTAACTAGACTATACAAGATATATAAATGAAATTAGAATAATTAATTGAGTTTATCACCAATTAGATAATAAGATAAGGTGGTGATGAGGAGGACACAAATCATGATGAATAATTTTACCAACAAGAATAACAAGAGTAGTCACCATCGATGAAAGAAAGGATGGTTTGGAATTTAGAAGGAAGGAATAAAGGAATCAAGGTTGATGTTATAGATTATGGAAGTATTTTAAAACTAGAGGAGTTGATATATTGGATGAATATCATGGACAATTTATTCAAGTGGAGGACTATGAGAGAAGACAAGAATGTAAAGTTTGCATGCACAAAATTGAAAGGTCATGCAATGATTTGGTGGGATCACCTAAAAAAAAAGAGATATAAAAAAGGTAAAGACAATATTAATACATGGAAAAATATGGATAAGAAGATGAGGGATAAATTTCTTCATCTATATTATGCACAAACCCTATACAAAATATTTTAGAATTTGAGGCAAAAAGACCATAGTATACAAGAGTATATAGATGAGTTTTATAGGCCTTACATACAAGTGGATAATGATGAAATTGAAGAGTAGATGGTTTCAAGGTATGTAAGTGGTTTGAAATTTACTATTCAATTTTGATTAAACATGCATAAAATACTTTTTATGGAGGATTATCAATTAGTTTTGAAGGTAGAAGAAAAACAAAATAAACATAATTTTAGAAGAACATCTCTTAGTCAAAGAAGAGGCATATACCCTACAAATAGGGAATGAGGTGGGTATAATACCACCAGAGGTGGCTTTATTAACAATAAAAGTGAATCATCACATGGTGAAGAAAGGCAAGATGCTAATAGGAAAGGGTTTCAGTACCAACAAAGATGAAGAGGATTTCAGAGAGGATGAGGTTATGGTGGTGCTAGAGGATGGTTTTTGAATTAGTGCAGATCTTATATTTGTTATAGATGTGGAGATGAAGGGAATATGGCATTTAAGTGTCTGCACTATCAAGATCAAAACAAGAGGCAAGAGGATTGTCTGAGAGTGAATATAGTTGAGGTTGAGGTAAAAGAGCAAAATACTAAAGTTACACTAGAATATGTTGGAGAGAATCTCATGATGAGAAGAATAATGATTGTTACAAATAAGGAACACGTGAATAATAAATAAGGTGATGATGCATGGTTTTGATTAAATGATTTTTTAACAAGATGTAATTCAAGTGGAAAGGTATGCAAAGTAATTTTAGATGGTGGTAGTTGTGAAAATATGGTTTTTAAAGAAATGATAGATAAAATAAATTTTCAATGTGAAAATAATCCTAATCGTTATCATATTTCATGGTTTAAGAAAGGGAATGAATTTATAGTAGATAAAAGGTGCTTAATCAAGTTTTCTATAGGAAAAAAATATAACTATGAAATATGGTGTGATTTTATTTCAATTGATGCATGCCATGTGTTATTAGGAAGACCATGGCAATTTGATAGGAAAGTAATTCATGATGGAGTAAAGAACATGTAAATTTTTTGGAAAGGTGGTAAAAAGTTAGTTTTATTACCTCTTAAAGATGAAGAGAAGGCATAAAGCATGTTCTCTTCTAAATAATTTATCCAAGATATGAAGGTGGCAGGTTGTTGTTGTGTATTAGTAGCAAAGAATGAAGAAACATAAATGGTTCCAATACCAATAGAAGTAGTAAGAGTGTTGAAAGAATATGCAGATGTTATACTTGATGAGTTACCATATGGTTTACCACTGAAGAGAGATATTCAACATCACATTGATTTGATTCTAGGATTAGCTCTACTCAATCAAGAAGCTTATATGATACGTCCAACAGAACATGCAAAATTAATAAATAAGTTATTGGATTGCTAATAAACAAGGTGATAAGGGAGAGTATGACTCCATGTACAACACCAAAATTTATAACTCTAAATAAAGATGGAAAATCAAGAATGTGTGTGGATAGTAGAGTAATTAATAAAAATACAATCAAATATAGGTCTCATATACCTCATTTAGATGATATGATGGATGTGCTTGCAGGACAAAAATATTATACCAAGATTGATCTAAGGAGTGGTTATTATTAGATTAAAATTCATGAAGGAGATGAGTGAAAAACTATATTCAAGACTAGGGATGGATTATATGAGTAGATGGTGATGCCATTCAAATTATCTAATGCACCTAAAACATTTATGAGGTTGATTGATATAGTGCTATGATAATATATTAGTAATTTTGTGGTTGTTTACTTTGATATTTAGTAAGACTAAATAAGAACACTTATAACATTTTAAAATGGTAATAGATTTGTTAAGAAAGGCGAACTTGTATGTAGATTTGAAGAAGTACAAGTTTATGAAAAATAGTTTGGTATTTTTGGGATTTGTAATTTCAGAAGATGTGTGATAATGGATGGAAAAAAGATAAAGGAAATTGTTGAGTGGTCTATTCCAAAAATAACTATAAAGGTAAGAGGTTTCCATGGCTTAGTAACTTTTTACATAAAATTTATTAAAAATTTAAGTCGTATTGTGTCGCCAATAATAGATTGCATGAGAGGGAAGGAATTTGGATGGCCTAGAGAAGTCATAGAAAGATTTGAATTTTTTAAGAAGAATATTATAAAAAGACTAATTTTACCATTACCAAATTTTAAAAAATTATTTGAGGTTGATTGTGATGATTTATTTATGGGAATTGGTGTTGTGTTGAGTCAAGAAGGAAAGATAAAAACATATTTCAATGAGAAATTGAATGAGGTAAGAACAAAGTATTCTACTTATGATGTTGAACTTTATACAATTGTACAAGAATTAAGACATTAGAGGCATTACTTGGCGCCTGAGGAGTTTATCCTATTTATAGATCTGAGACTTTGAAGTATGTTAATACACAAAAGAAGTTGAATAGTAGGCATGAAAGTTGGTTTTCTTTCTTACAATAGTATACTTTTTTGTTGAAACATAAATTAGGAAAACTTAATTAGGCAGTTGATGTATTGAGTAGGAGAGTAGCATTATTAACTACTATGGTGAGTGAGGTAGTTAGATTTGAAGCTATCAAAGAGATATATGATATTGATATATATTTTGGCAAGGTAGTTGAGCAATGTAGGAATCAATTAATAGGTGGGACAAATACTATTCATGGTGAGTATATTATACAAAAAGGTTATCTCTTCAAAGGGAAACAATTATGCATTCTAGTTGGGTCTCTACGAGACAATATAATAAGATAATTACATAGTGGCATTTTGGCTAGACATTTTGGTAAGATGAAGACAATAGATTTGGTAGAGGAAAAGCATTTTTGGCCAAAGATGAAGAGAGATGTGACAAGGTATGTTTTAAGGTGTAGGATATGTCAGGTGGCTAAAGGACATGAATAAAATATTGGACTATACATGCCATTACTAGTTCCAAAAGAATCATGGACATATTTGAATATGGATTTTGTGTTGGGATTACCAAACACATAGAGAGATAACGATTCAATTTTTACTGTTGTAGATAGATTTTATAAAATGGTTCATTTCATTGCATGTAAGGAAACCAATGATCTCACTAGAGTTGTAGAATTATTTTTTAAGGATATTGTGAGATTGCATGGTGTTTTGAAAACTAATATTTCAGATAGGGACACAAAATATCTAAGTCATTTTTAGAGGAATTTATGTAAGGATATGGGTACTAAGATATAATTTAGAGTGTATATCACCCAAATATAGATAGACATGTATAAGTAATGAATAGGAGCTTGGGAAATTTGTTAAGATGCATAGTGGGAGAGAAGCCTAAGCAATGTGGCTTAGATTTACCACAAGCTGAGTTTAAATATAATAGATAAGTAAATATATCAATAGTAAAATCACCATTTCATATTGTTTATAGGATAAATCCTATGGGTATTTTATATTTGGTACAATTACCAATTTTAGATCAAATTAGTGATGATGCAGACAGATTTTTAGAGCATATGCAATAGTTGTAAGAAGCGGTAAGAAGAAATTTTTAGGATAGTAATGAGAAATATAAATCATCAGTAGATGTAAGAAGAATATCTAGGGTATTTGAAGAAGGAGAGTTGGTAATGTTTTACTTGAGGAAATAAATATTTCCAAAAGGCATGTACAACAAGTTGAAGTATAAGAAAATTGGTCCATGTAGAATTATGAAGAAAATCAATGACAATGTTTATGAGGTGAGTTTACCATAGAAGTTTGATATCTCTCTAGTATTTAATATTTAATATTTATATTAATTCCATGGAGAAGATGGTGAAGGTGATAAATATGAGAAATTAAATTGGGAGAAGAGGTTCCAAAGAAGAAGGAAAAGATAGTACAAGTTTTGGATATGAATACAATGAGCACAAGGCAAGAGAATTATAATAGGTATTTGGTGAAATGGGAAGGATTAAAAGAAGAAGAAAAAAATTAGATTATATAATGGAATATGAAGAATATTGACAAATATAAATGGTAGTAGTACAATCAGGGCAACTCTTAGGAACTGAGTTGTTTTCAACCAGAGGAGAATGATGCAAAAAAATAGGCTAATCTTCCAAAGGCCAAAAATTTTGACCCGTAGTTCTATTTGAGCTCTTCCACCTACCAAAATGACCATCTCAAAAATATATTTTCCTTCCTAAGACAGTCTATCTTTTTCAATTTTTTTAATATATTTTTTGGAGGCTACACGTGATCATCTAAAGGTCTAAAATTACCATTTAATGATTTTTTTGGGAATTTCCTATTTTTAGAAATTGTATATGTTTAGGACTAGATGTCAACTTTAGTTGTATTTGATTTCATGGGTTTTTTTAGTATTTATATTATTTTATGATATTTTTAGAGATATACACATTTTCATGCAAAACTTAATATAAATAGCAACTGCTAAAAATAGACAATTTTTTTTAGATTTTAGTTTTTGTAGAATTTTTGCATGTCAACTCTAATGTCAAGTTGAGGCCTATTTAAAAATGGTTTGGGTTGTAATTATTTCAAGTCATTAAATAAAAACCAATACAATTTATTATTTTCGTAAGCTTTGCCTATGGATGATTTATTGTCTTGATAGTTTTTGGGTTCATTATTATAAGATTCTCATGTTAGAATTATATAGAAATATTTTAATAATATATATCCAAATTTATCCCAATGACCAAAATAATGAACATTATTGTGTTAAGTGGTTGGAAATGTCCCCATGACCATTAATAAACATGATAAAATATCTTAGATAAGGATACTAAAATAAATTTAATGTAATAGGTTGATCTTGAGTGATATTATATTTAATATTAACATGACATGACAAAAATTGCAAATTAAGATACAAAACTTGATTTTTAATATCTTATATAACATTCATCATAGATAAAATATTTCTTGTAGGGTTTATTTTGGTTTGAAAAGGTGAATTCAAGGGTTGTATTTACCATCTACTTGAAACATAGGAATAATAGAATCATCATGTCTATCATTACATTTTAAGACCACATCATTTTGTAAAGGAAAATTAATATCACATTATTTTATAAAGAATAAATTATGTTATTTTAATTTCACAAAGATTTTTATGTAAATAATGACTATTTCATGATTTTTTAAAAAATATAAATAATTATTATGCTTATGTATATCTAATTGTCCTTCTAGAGAGGGAATAAATTAAATTCATTGCTTGTAGAGAGGAAATAGAGGAATAAAAATTAAATTTTGTAATATTTGCATGATCAAGAGAGAGTAAATAAGAATGAATTTCAATATTTTAAATTTTTTTATCATCCAGAGATAAAGAAAGAGAATTAATTTCAACTTTTTCATTAGCATAATCTAGAGACAAAAAGAGAAACACTTCTTATTTTTGTAACATTTATATCCTATAGTAAAGGAGAAGAATTTTCAACTTTGGTAACACTTTCATTACCTATCAAGGAATAATTATGTTCAATTTGTGAAATCTAGTAAAGGAAAACCACATTCAACTTTTTTCATTTTTCATCATCTATATTTTGATAAATATATATGCATGTAAGATTAGTGTCATTTTAAGATTGGAATTCATGAAACATACAAGAACGAATATGTAGATTACCCTTATGTTCATCTTGTGCTAAAGTATGATTAAGAGAGAGTTATAAAGGAGGTTTAAGGGAATTAGGATCTTCCATTTCATAAATAATATTTTATTCCTCTTATTCATTATATACTTATTTATGTTTAAATTCATAATATTTTCCTTCACAATAGTTTTCCTCATATAAATCATTAGCATTATTATTCATAAAATAATCATGTGGTATAGAATCTATATAAAATACAAAATTTAAGGGATGAAAACTATTAGATTTTTAAATGCATGCATTAGAATAATCATAGGACATAATATTGATAGAAAATAGAATATCCAAGGGTTAATAACTATTAGGGTTGCTCTTATAGGTAGTCATTTTTAGTCCCATGATTTCAAGTAAAAAAAAGAATAGTGATTATTATAATAACACACTCTTATATGAAAACCCTAAGAGAGAAGATTAATATGTGCATAATAAATAATAAAAAACTAAAATATATTCTTTATGTATTTTTAAAACATGATAAAGGTTTTCAAAACCAATAAATGAATTTAAAAATAGATACATCCTTCATGCCCTAAGTTAAATTTTATAAAATGTAAATTATAAAATTTAAAAAATTATAAAATATTTTGGTGAAAAAAAGAGGGTTTTTATACACTCAATGCATCTATAAAAAATCAAATCATTTGAAAAATAGATCTGTTATGGATCAAATATGAGTTGAGCAAAGAAGGATAAATTAGAAGCCAAGGCAAAGAAACCCTAATGGTAAAAAAATATGAAGGCCTAGGGAAAAAAATAAAACTAATGATTTTTACCAAAAATAAATGGAAATTAGAGATTAGATCTCAAACCCTATGAAAAAATACTGAGATCTAAAAAATAAGGTTAGAACCCTAAGGGAAACATAGGGTTTGTTAATGATCAAACAATACATAGGTTCACCAATATGTTTTGACTAAAATTAGATTAATGAAAATCTAACCCTTTAATTATATCATACTAATAAAATATGATTTAATCCATAAATTACTATAAATAAGTGTAAAATATAGTTTTGACAAGTGTTTTATGATAAGTAAGTTTAATGACTACAATGAAAAATAAAAAGGAATAAATATGAACTTATATTATTTGTCACACTTCCCTAATCTATGTATATTGACTGATTGGAATTTATGTGATATAAATATAATTTTCTCATCCTAAAATTTGAATATTTCTCTTAGATTTAAATATAATCAATGTTATGATAATCGATTATGTCCATATTGGTCAATTCTTTCCTTTGACTGTGAAACCATGAAAATTACTTGAGTGATAGTGATGCTTTAGCAATGTATTTCCCAATTTTAAAATATATGTTTCATGTGTGTTCACACATTAAAATCATACCCAATTTTATTTTACACACACACACATTCACACACACTTTTCTAATATAAAATGGGTGAGTGGGGGTAGGGAATCATGCGAAAGGGATTGATTTGGATTAACCTTGGTCAATCCCCATTGAAATACCAAAAAATATACTACATTTGTAATGATATTAATAGGGATTAAAATCAAATGTATTTATATCATATATATATGTATTTGAAATGGTGACATGCATATCTAGATGCTTTTTTCCCTTGCTTACCCTTATCACAAACATGGAAATTTTACAATACTTGAACTAGTAATTTAGTATAATAATTATATAACTTTGATTGGATCTTGAAATATGAGAGTGATCACTCTAAATTCCTTATAAAAACTTTGTACATGTAGGTATTAACTATAATTTAAATTAAAAACATAGTGGTGTACATAAGGGACCCAAAAGAACATAAAAGGGATCCAAAAGAAATTAAAATTGACTCAAAATAACTTAAAGGGACTCAAAAGTGAGAGATATAAATTAGCTATAGTTTTATGCTATTTTAAAAATTCCTAATATAAAATAATTAACATATATGGATATATAACTTATAGCTTCTAAAAATATATAATAAGAGAAAACATGACATATAGTGCACGTCTATCTATGAATAGATCTGTTGACTATTTAGGTATTCATAGAAGATGACTATAGGAAAGGAGATAAAATAGATATAGAATAAGGGGTCAATAATGCAACATATAATCTATTGAATAATTAGGCCACATAATATATGAGATAAAACACACTCTCTAATGTGAAGGATCAAGAAGCCCTATTATATTCTAAATTATTTGTGGGCCAAAGATGTACATATTAATATTTGAGATGCCTACCATGAAACAATTTAGAGTTTCACTTAGACAATAGTGGTTATAAAAAAAGCAAGCTACTATTGATAATTCAAATCAATGTGTTACATTTTAATTTAATAGTATATAAATTAAAAAATAGAATGATATAAAGGATGAACAAAAAAATTAAATCATTGAAGAGTAACTAATATTCCACTACATAATAAAATTACATTGGAACAAAAAGGTGATATTAATAGAAATTAAATGCTTATTCATAAATGTCTTTATAGGATAGAGGAAATGTAACAAAAGACCAAAGTATAGTGACTCTAGTGATGAAAACATATGTAAATACTATATGTTTATATATTTATAATAACTAATATGTGTAGATGATATTTATGGATTATATAACACCTAAGTCTTGTAAACTTGTAAAACTCAGACCATGTTCCTTTCAGTTCTTAACCTTTCCCATTTTAAGAAGTCTTACATTTGATATATATTGTGCCCCTTGAACTATTTATTAGTTTGACCAATCTTATGTTGATGACCCAGACTTGATATCTTTACCATAATTCTTAAAACATGCTTATCTTCCACCTCTTCAAGTTTTTATCTTGTAAATACTTTTTTATTCCTTAGAAACAAGCATCTTAGGTGAACACCTACATCAATCCAGGCATCTTACTTCGATGTAAGTGTCTAGTGACCTAAAGTCATCTAATTTTAAAATGTAATGTATCTTAATGGTTAGCCTAGGTTATTTAATGTGAGATATTTCTCAAAATGTATTGATATAAATAAAATATCAATCCTCATTCCTTCTTATGCAATAACCTATCACAAACCAAGACAATTTATCAAAGCATTCAATCAAGCACTTGATAAATAAAAAATTCACTATTTTATCATATTTTCATATTATTAAAAGGGATAAAACATACACAGGTATGAACTATTGAAGGAGAATCCTAAGAGCCTAGTTTTATTAGTTACAATCTAGGTCACTATTATACTTAGTTTCCATATATTACATGATTTATACACAAGACAACATGTAAGAGAGAACTACATCAGTCTAAGGCCTTCTTCAGAGTATTGGATATGTAGGTATAATTCATTTATAGAAGGGTATTTAGGGTCAGATCAAAACTATGTGCCCACTAACCCATTTTTTTCAAGGTCACTATGAATATGAAGAACTAGGGTTCTATAATTTTATGAGGGGAGACAGTCTATGACCTAGATTTGAATGCACTAGAGAAATGGATAAAAAACCCATAAGCATATACTTGGTTTCATCCTATTAGATTAGGTATTCCATATAGGTCACTTGCATTAGGTTTAGACAGTAGCATCGATGTAACTATGTAAGGCTAATGCTAGTGTCTATATCTCCAAAGGCACCAAATCCAAAATCTAGTGAATGTTTTAAAATCTTATTCCAAACTACTTCCTACCTATTATAGATCCATAACTATGTAAACATAATAACCAACTAAGTATATTGATTATTTTTCATTTCCATATCTAGCATAGTTTTACTTACTATTTTTATCCTCTCAATTTAATAAACTCAAAATATTTTATATTTAAGTTTAACATTTAAATGGCCTACTATAGAGATAGTTTATCACCCTTATATCTTAGGATATATTTATCCCATTTATCCATAGATTCATTAATATATATATATATATATATATATATATATATTTAAACATTTGGTGAACTTGATCATGTGAATGCAAATTTTTATGATCTATGGATTCAAAACCTCCTAGGATTTCACTTTACTGTTATGCATTTTTAGATTTGAAACTAGACAAAGGGTTTTACCCTCCTTTGGTTACAATGTTTTCATGTGAATATTATTTTAATTATATTATCCTCCAAATATACCCATTTTAAAATTACTCATATCTATTTTATACTCAGGTTGATATAATAAAAAATTATTTTTTTGCTAAAATTCGGTAAAGAATTTTTAATTTTTCTAATTTACTAATTTTAGTAAATATTGACATGAAAGGTGAATGGTGTAATTATTTTTCAATTAATTTTTTATTTTCATTAAAAATAATATTTTATTCAAAAACCTCTCTTATATCTCTAAAATAAATTCATGTTTTATTAAAATTGTTGATTTTTTATTTGTCATATTCTAGGGTTTTGCGTGTGAAATATTCCAAATTATTTGGCATGTTTCTAATTCATAATAGATAAAATTAAAAATTCTTAAATTTATTTTATAATTATTTTTGTGTAGAAAAAACATCTTTTTTTCTAAAATATTACATGTATTTTAAAAATTTAGCATTTTACTATTTTTAGTAAACCTAGACCTACAAGCCATACACTATACTTTTATTTCCCTATTTTTCTTGGTTCATCTCATTTCCTATTTTTTTCCTAAAACTTTATCT
Organism: Torreya grandis; assembly: GCA_037957365.1. Classification (NCBI taxonomy): domain Eukaryota; kingdom Viridiplantae; phylum Streptophyta; class Pinopsida; order Cupressales; family Taxaceae; genus Torreya; species Torreya grandis. The sequence goes on from JARHVA010002603.1 coordinate 2,217,972, forward strand.
TAGATTTTTAAAAAAATTAAACAATATTATGAAGTTGTTATATCTTTATTGTATCACGATTGATAGCTCCCTAACATTTGCATGTCTTTTTTAACATGTTATCATATTAATTTTCATGATTTTAAAAATGGATAAAAAGGATCCTATTATTCCTCCTAACCCTAATTAGGGTGATATCTCTCATCCCTCTAACCAAATCCATATTGTCACTTATCCAATGAGTAAGGTGTCCCATTCTACATCTTCAAAATAAAGTAATAAATTTAAATTATTTAGGGTTTGCATTTGTGAAGCCCTAAAAGATAAAATAATTAGTATGAGCAAGCTAATAAAATAATTAAAAAATAATATTAAATATTTACATCCTCATCTACAAATGTTGGCCAAAGAATATTTCATATCAACATGAAAAGCTAAAATAATATACATCCAAAATAATTAATTCAAAAAGTGACAAAAAAACTACTAAGATACAAAGTGATATCTTAAGATACATGATTGGAAACAAAGTGATCAAACTACCTCCTCCACATCCCATAAGGAGATATAAATACTATTGTTCATATCATAGAATTCATGGGCATCATATAGATTATTGATTAGATTTAAAGAATCAAATACAAAGTCACAAACATAGTTTTGATCATATAATTGATACATTAATTAATAAAATCACTCACATTTATGAATACATATCTTAAATCACATGTATCAAAACAACAAAAGTGGGTAACAAAGAAAAATTTAGAGAAAAAATAGTTTCCAATATCAAACATAGAGAAAGTAAAGGTTAAAAAATAAAAATTAGATCAAGAAAATGATACAAATTTACCTTTCAATAATGATACTCAAATTTTCAAACAATATAGTTTTGGAATAAAATATTTTTAAAAACTTGGTTATCATGGTCAAAGATTAGGAAAACATTCCCAAGGTTTCATTAATCCTATTTCCACATATGATTAGAATGATCATCAAAGCGTGGGATTTAATAATAATAATAATAATAATAATACCAATCATTCAAAGATATGTTTGGATAATGTAAAAGAATAAGATCTTGTGAATGAAATAAAATTCAAGACAAAAGAAAAAATATAAAAGATATATTTCTTAAAGACTAAGAATAGTAAAACATGATACAAAAATAAGAAGTACATAGAAATCAAAAAGTGGCTAAAAAGGGTAATGTTAGACATGTGACTTCATATGAATCAATTACTACTTTCTCCTCAAATCATTAAACCTTGCATAGATGGCAAGTAAGGTCAAAATATTATAGTTAACCCAACTTGTGAATTCAATATTTGTACCTAGGAATTCTTTACATCTCTTGGATATGACATGAAACATGTGAACAAAATCTATTGCAAATGATTTTTATGTTGGATATTTAATTTTAATGTCACACATGGATTATAATCATGCTCTACTATGTTACATATAGCCCATTTCCCATAGATATAATGCAAAACTTGGAAAAAATGGTTACTAGAAATGAAGGAATACATTTATGAAACAAAGATTCTAAATATAATATTACCAAAAGACCATGATGTAATTCTAAATTTTACTAAAAACCATATTCAAATATCAATTACACCTCAACATGTTCATATTATTTCTACTTTAAAGAAACCATAGAGCATGATATATTATACAATGACATATATTTCACCTATAGATGCTCCTTGGCAGTACCACCAATTTATTGCACTAGGTTCAGAGATACCTCTGAACATTTTTTACATGAGATCATTGGATAGTTATTTATTCACACATATTCCAAAAAATTAAAAAAAAATTCAAAAATACGAAAATAAAATAAGCATAAACATATTCTATTGTCTCTTTGGAATTTGTGTTAGTTCCATGTTGATGGATGGCATACCAATTACTTCTACATACACATGTGTGTCATGCTTCTACTTGAGTCTGATACAGTCATACATAGATACAATATATATTATTATTTAAAATTTTGGGCCATATACTCATGTCATGTGCACATCCTGGTCATATACTTCTTTGATCTTGATACACATAGGTTATATGATCTGAGGATCAGTTTTCATTATCATGTTTGAGATTATATGTACTTACACATGCCTTTATCCATGATTATATATTTCACATGGTAATTGATATGATATGATCTTGATTATTTTTCTAATCTATGGGATAATATGATATGATTTATTCTAGTTTCTTATTATTTCCTTTATGCACTTCCTTGAGTGGCCTACCTTGCTATTGTCTTACTTGTTTGATCATTTAAACATGCTCATTTTTATGGCCCCCATGCCTATGTGTGATTTATTTGACATTTGAATATGTAATTATTTTTTTATGGACATTTGAATATTTCATACTAACTTTTATGGACATTTAGCTTAGCCATGTCCCTTAAATTATGTGGCATTTGAACATGCCCCTTGTTTGAGGTATCCTAGGACCCCTATATGTTAACTTACTTTTGAGTGTTATTGTGTGTGTGATTATTTACTTTTTGAGCTTGTAATATTTATATTTAGACATTTACATGATTTTTATCATATAACTTAGGCCTTAAAGTGATCATATGGTTCTATTCTCTTCAATGCTACATTTAACTAGACATGTTCTTCTATATGCTACATGGTTCTATTCATATATTATTAAGTTCTCTTATCCTTTTGAGGTGAGGTAATTACAAGTTTGTAGTCTTCCTTCACCTCAAAAGGGGGCATAGTAGTTGGGGCATGTCATAAAGGCATGTTATTAACATTGTATTTTTAAGATTTAGTGGGGCATGCTTTGGAAGCATGTTATCCACACTTATTCAATCTTTAGCACACCCATATTTAGTGGAGGCATGTTTTTGAAACAAGTCCTTCATAGTGGAATTTATATAAATTTTTATATTTAGTGGAGGAATGTTTTGTAAGCATGTTCTCAACATTTATTTAGTATTTGGCACACCCATATTTATTTGGGGTATGTTTTGGAAACATGTCCTCCACATTGGCACTTATTTCCATTTTCATATTTCTGCGTATATAGTGGGGTCATGATTTGGAAGCATGTTCTCCACACTTACACAATTTATGAATTGGTTAAAGCACATAGTTATATAATTTAGATTCACATTTGAGGCATAATATTGTACATTGGTACTATCATTATGCATAGTTTCAGTATGAGACATGTTTAAGGTGCATATGCTATGTAATGTGTGCCTAGTATTTAAAAATCAAAATCAATTTCAGATTTCAAAACAATATTATATGGAGTATCATCACCCACCAGGATGGACTTTTAAAAAATATATTGAGTGAATCTATTTTAGTATTTGGTTCACTTTTGATATGGTTGATATGATTAAATCACTCAATATTGCCAAGTTTTCATGTTGGACTTGATGTATCATCTATCCTCACTAGTTTGATAGTATGAGTTGACTTTGTTCACTCATGATCACTAGGTATAAGTATGATTGGGTTTCATTATTGAGCTAATCTAAATTGACATGTGACAACTCACCTTTTATTTAAGGTTGGGGGTATGTGCCTCCAATCTCTCTTTCTCTCTATCTCCTTAGATATATGCACTTTGTAAAATTATATATATATTTCCTAATCTCAGTCTTAGAGCCTTAGAATGATACACATTTTAAAAACAAGTTGCCAATAGGAAAGGAAATTGCATTGATACACATATGTACTCCTAACATTGATCTTTTAATTTAAATATTTTTGATATTTTTTATTTCAATTTTTATGCACTAATTATGTACTATAATATGTTATTGGTTGCAAGTCAGTCACCAATAAAGTGTTCAAAATGGAATCAAGCAAAGACAAGGTGTTTTATACACACCCAGGTATGAATTTATTCTATATTAAATTAATAATCTAATTATTAGATTAATTTATGAATTATATAACACCTCAGTCTTTTACACTTGGTAAACTCAGACCTAGTTGTTACTATTAGTTCTAGACCTTTCCTACTTTTAAAAGTTTTTTATATGTTCTATCTTGTTCCCCTTGCCATAATATCTCTTGGTATGACTAGTCTTATGTTAATGACCCAACCCTTTTATTTTTCCTAGAGTGTTTAAATCCTAATTATCTTTTCTGAGCCTATACCTACTTTCCTATTCACTAGATACTATCATCCTACATGGACACCTGCATTGATGCAGGTGTCCTACTCTGATGTAAGTATCTAATGCCCTAAAATCATATAATTTACAAATGAAATGTATAATAATGGTTGGTCTAAGTGATTTAATACAAGTTATTTATGAAAAGTGATTAATATAAATACAATATCAATTATCATTCATTCCCAACCTACAACCAAGCATAGACCAATCCAACTTATCAAACCATTAAATCACATAATTGATAAATTAAAACTTCTTTACTTTTTCTTATTTTCATATCAGTAATAGGGATAACACATACACTTGTCTAAAGTATTGAAGGAGTAGCACATGAGCTTGATTTTCAAATTTACAAGCTAGGTCATTATTAAACTTACTTTTCACATATTGCATGATTCACACATAAGCCAACACATAGGGGATAACTAAATCAGTGTAAGATCCTCTTTGGAGTATTGGATATGTATTCAATACACATTGATAGAGTGGTATTTAGGGTTAGATCAATACCATGTACCCACTAACCCATTTTTCCAAAGGTCACTATAAACATGAATAACTAGGGTTTTATAATTCCATGAGGACAAATAGTCAATGAGGCAAATCTAAATGCACCAGAGTGAAGGTGAAGACAAACCTAGGAGCATCTAAGTGGTCTCATTATTATTTTTAGGTATTCCATAAATGACACATGCATCATGTTTATATAGTAGCACCAACACAACCATCTAAGATTTATTCTAGTGTCCACATCTCTAGATGCATCCAATATAGAAATATAGAAAATATTCTAGAATCTTCTTATAGTATGGTTCCTACATGGACCATATCCATGAATATGCCAACATCATAATGAAGTATATTGTTAGTTTCTCATTTACATATCTAGCATAGTTTGAATTAGTATTTTTTTTATATCAATTTAATGAATTCTCCATATATTATATCTAAGTGTAACATTTAATTGGCATGGTATATAAATATTTATCACAGTTGTATCTTAGGCTATCTATATCCCCTTTAACCCTAGATTCTCTAATCTATATTTTTAGGTTAAACACTATGTTAATGGATTCAAGGCCTAAATTTGAGAGTCCACTTGATGAAATCATAGGTTAATTTAGACATAATTCAATCAAATATCAAAAAATATAAAAATATTCAAAATATTCAAAAAAATTAAATTAAATATTAAAAAATAAAAAATTGTGGCCTAATCATGTCTTACTTTGTTGGTACACATAATTGATTGATGTTATTCTTCATATTCATTTTGTGTTACATATCTACATTCTATGCACATAGTTTTCACAATATAAATGAGTTAGATAAATTAAATTTAGGTTACATATGATACATGGACATACAAATGTTTAGCATTGATCACATCCATGAGATATGTTTCTATGGGAGAATGCCCATATTTAGGGAACATTTATAAAATTTTCAAGTTATGTATTTTTATACTAATTGATTTATCATATTAAACTATTGTACATTAATTTATCTTATTCATACTTGTTATGGTGTTATTGCCTATGGATATCATGCTTTAAAATAGTGGATGATGACATTGATGGATTATACAAACTAGTATTGATTTCTCCATGCATACATTATATTGATGATTGTAGCATCACTTGTTAATTTAAGTGCATTTTATTAATTTTTCTTTATGTACATTGATAATTGATTTCATGCCAAGTGTCACTTGTGTTAGAGGATCCTATAATCCATACAATGGTCATGTTATGTATACGTTGTGTCATGTTTTATATGTTTGTGTGATTCTTGAACATGGAATTTTCTGCTTGTGCATGTTTACATAAGTTTTTTAATGGATTTTTTTTACTATGAGATTGGTGTCATGATTTATATCATCTAATTTTTATTATGTGTTAACTATCAATATTTTCATGCTTTATATTCTGATTCCACTATGATTATTTTTTATTTGATAATCATACAAGTTTTATAGGGCTATGGTAACCACCAAGTTCAAAAGATATTAAAAAACAACCAAATAGAGTCATAAAAAATAAATAAACCCCATAGGATAACCAACAAAGAGAGTCTTTAGATAAAATTATAGTAGCACATTAATTATACAAAACAAAATAACAAACAAAATAAAAATGATAAGAACATAAATAATGAACATGACTCCTCAGATTCCATGTATTCCATAAGTGTTTCTAATTCAACACTACTTTTTTGTTCCTCCATTTTGTATTTCATAATTCTACCTCTAGTTTATCAACTTGGGCCTTCAACAGAGTCATTTTAGAATTTATTTAAATAGTTCATGTCATCCTTGTCCTTAGAATTCATCTTAATTTTTTTAACCTTCTCAGCTCCTTTTATCTTTTCAATTTCTATGTTGTTCTTGGAAGAGGCTCTGATGGGGTTTGCCCTGCTTCCTTTTCCTTCATGAGAGGCATGGCTTCCACACCTTCAAATATTTTTTTGTCATTCTTAAATATAAATATATCTAAGGATATTTTTAGCTTGTCATTTTTATCCTTCAATGTGTTCCAATCATACATCATCTTAATCATTAGATGACCCAAGTCTTATAGTTTGTCCTTAAAAACTTATAGGTTCTTCTTGCAGTCCATATGGAGGTCCAAAATTTCCCTTTTCTCCCTTTATTTTATCCTACCACCTTTAATGGACAAATTTATAAATCAATCTTATATTTATTCCCCCTAATAGTTGGTGGTGTATGGGCCTTACATTTTCCTTTTTTAATCTCAGCCTAGGCTTGCTCTAATTGAATACTGATAGATGGGAGGTGCACTGAGAGTTTTAAATTTTTTAAGGATGTCCACCCTATGATCATCTAGTTTTCCTAAATCCTCTAAAAAACATCCTTCCATTCTACTCTTTATCATTTGAACATCATTTCCCTACAAATATTATCCCTTATTGTTGATAATGAATACTAAACCCTGGTGGATGATGTCATTCGTAGGATTTCTTTTAAAATCTAAGATATAAATTTCAAGATATTTGATCAAAAAGTAAGTTAGGATAATTATTTGACCCATGAAGTGATTTAAGAAGACGCAGTGATGGAAATAAATAGATTAAACTTACCTTTTAACATGATATATTTCATTATTTACAAGCAAACATTGGGCCATCACCTTGGCAAGCTCAACTTCAAAAAGTGTTTCTTATCTATTTTGAGGACAATATACATTTTTCATAACATATGCAAGAGATATTGATTCCTAATTTTATACTTAAAGTATTTTATGCCTTATTATCTCATTCTCATCACCTCTCATATCATTTCTTCCTAAATGGAAATCTTTATACCTCTTATGCATACAATGTGCTGATTTTAGTTTACGTCAAAATCATTAGACACCTTGTCATCATGTCATAAAATCTCATCATGAATTTAATGAGGCATCCCTTATGAAAATGTTTCCATAATATAATATTTACTTATGATTATCAAATAGATGGGCTCAATCCTATCACTATCCCCACCCATGTTCACTTCCATTTTATTTCTCAAGCCTTGGAACAGGTCTCTATGTTTCAAAATCCTCATAAAATTCAATTGAAAATCATGTTTAAAGTTTAATTATGGTTGTCATGATTATTTTTGAAGACTCTAACTTCCAAGTCTTTATAATAAATTATATAATCATTACACATGGTAATTTGCATATTAGGTTTAATTAATTCCATATCTCCCTCATGTGACCCAATCCCTCCTAGGACTATTGATGGTTTTTGAATCATTGTTAAGAAAATGGATAATTTGGGGGGGAGGGGAGTAATATATAAATATTATATCACACAACATGGGATTATTTTATTAATCTTATGTTATATGACCTATCCATAATTAAGTTTCCCTCCCTATAGATATGACCAATTACAATTTTGTTGAAGATTTTTTAAAGACCTTTTGTATCTTCCATAACTTACTTGATGGTGTGGGATGGGTTAAATTTACCTAAAATGGCATTAAATATATTTAGGGAGTCTCCTTAAATCACAAAATTATTAAACTTTGACTACACATCCATCTAAATTCCCCAAAGAGCTTCTCTAACCTCCACTACATGGTTGGTCTAGAACCTCATCAGTTACACATAGGCCACCATAACTTCCCATTTAAACCTTGATAACCCCACCCCCCACTAAATTTTCATGGTTATACTTTTACACCCTATTTAATTTTAGTTTCATCTAATCTCTTTCTTGTTTAGACCATTTGGTATATCTCATATTAGATTTTAGCCCCTTATTTATAACATCAGGGTTGATGTTCTAACTTAGAAAGATAGAAAGTTATTATTTTGAGACAAAAAAATTATATTTGGGGGAAAAAACATTCCAATTATCTATTATTTAAAAACACAATTGATGAAAGGAAGACTTGATTTTCTACCTTTTATTCTCAAATATCTAGTCATTCACAGTTTTCCATATTTACCAAAACAAGTGAGGGAGACTCATGTGCCACAAGAATGGAAGGGAAGGTAGTTTACAAGGTAGATTCCATTTCATGATGAGATATAATATGGACTTGGGTTTGAACCATGCCACATTAATTTTTTTAAGGATAAGTCATAATATTTTGGAGCCAAAAGGGTAGATCAAAAGGAGGTGGCAGGTTGATTCCTCATTGGATTTACAAAAGGTACCTATTAGGGATAGACATAACTCACTTAATCAGGTTATAAATAGTAATAAATTTCTCTTGAGTAGTAAGATATAATAAAATTTTGACATTGGGGGTGATATGTTTAATCAAGTGCACTCTCTGGTAGTCCCAACCATCCTCCAAATCCAAATCCATAAAATAACTAGATTTCACAAAGTAATCACCATTATCATCTACTAGCCAAAAGAGAAAGTCATATTTGGAGGAAATGGAATCTATTTTTTTTTACATATATAATTGAAATTAACACTTATATGATAATTTTATTGGATTAAATATTTCATATGCGATCAAATAATCAAAATTATTCTATGATGACATATATTATCATGATCTTATATATACTTTACATGATTACACAATTTTTACATAACACATGATGTGCCTAAATATTTATTTTGAGATGAGTGATTCAGAAAATTCATCCCTCTTATCAAAAGGAAGGCATACAAAGGGACTATTTTAGATACTTAGACCATCACATATAGACATTTCACATTCTAAGATGGATTATATGATTTATATGGGTTGCATTGAGTAGATTGATACATATTTGGGACATTTTTTTTAATTTTGAGGCTAATTTTAGATAATATATAAAATTTTGACATAAAAATGTTGATATTATATATCACTTTAAGTGATATATGGATCATATTTGGGCATGGAATTTTTTCATGTGAACATTT